>PVJO010001871.1:0-158449 GCA_004026905.1 Hystrix cristata
CAAAGATCTAAACATTAAAACAGAAACATTAAATTTACTGGAGAATAGAATAGGAAGAACCCTCGAAGACATAGGGGTAGGAAAAAAATTTATGAACAAAACCCAGACTGCACAGGAAACAATACAAAGAATCAGTGCTTGGGACCACATGCTATTAAAAAGTTTTTGCACAGCAAAAGAAATCACCAATAGAGTAAGGTACAGTTTTAATTAAAATTCCAAGTCCACATTCTGCTTTTCAAGGGACACATATTTTCATTAACTGGCACACAGTGACCCCACCATCACAATCCTGCTTGAAATAACACCTGTGGTGAGGAACTAAGATAGCAAGGGCAAAAGGTTACTAAGACTTCACCACAGTATGAGCTTAAATTATAGGCTTTAAACAAGATGCAAAGACCAATGGACATGAAAAAAGTACATTTTCAGTGGAATGCAGAACAAATTAACTTTCTAACATTCAATACTACCAAATTGTACGGTGGGATTTCCCTGAGTGCTAGGGGGGCAGAAATAAACAGCACTGCAAGGTCTGCTTGTTAACTACTTCAAGGTAGAGGTATGATTGCCCTACTAAATGTTAGGTGAAGTCACACGGAGACATAAAAGATTCTGGGTTCTGCCCTCTGACGTGTATATTGTTTGCTGCTGATTTTTAAGAAGGAAAAAGACAAAAATCTTTCAGGAGCTTTGCTAGCGTATTCCCAGCAGTTCTCAACACTTCTCTAGGCTTGGAAAGGCTGCTGTCACCTTCTCCTATCTTCTGCCCTATCTGTCAAGTCAGCCAGAAAGGTGGTTATAAGATGCTTTTAGACACTGCTCTCTCCACAGACTGAGCCGCCATTCATGTCCCCTCGACCCAGGGAGCCTGCAATTCTGTCTGAGCCTCCTCCTTGTAAAGCAATAACCACAGGGCATGGGGCCAGCCTTTGTTTTCATCCCATTATATCAACTGTGCAAAAATGGTTTCTGCTGTGAAAAGACCCTTCATGACCTGGTTCCAAAACTCAGCAAAAAAAGGAACGAAACACCAGCCTAAGCTGCAGAATTACATTCTGAAGTAACCATACCAGACACTGGCCACATACTTAGTATCCCAAGAGACACTGCTCTTTCACAGTCAATCTTTGTTTCTCATCACTGGGTGTGAAAACACATCCAGCGACCTTCTGCTGATCCAGGACTTTCTGCTGGGGAAAGGCACACATTGTCCTGAGCACACTGTCAACATCCCAAAGGCCCTATCACAGCCAGCAACAAGGGAACACAGACCTGTCTTTTAACACAACTTATAACCAAAAGCATCAGCATCCAGAGAAACCAGTATCACGCCTCTTTCAAAACCACTGAGCGCTAATCTTCATTTCCTCCAAAGACATCAGGGGCTGGATCCACTCATACAATTATAAACTCTGAAGTGCCTCCTGTGCGCCACCACTATGCTTGGTCCTGACAGCAAGACAGATGTGGGCCTGTGCTCAAAGTACCCAGGATGGAAAGGCTGCAAGACGCCATGTAGAGTCTCAAGACATGCGCTGAACTTGGTAAAGAAAAGTGCCCAAACTCTGAGTGTAAGTGCAAGGCCAACGGGAACCTTACTGTCTCTTCACATGAGCTCTACTTTCTGTTCTTCACTATTTGAGTGAAGCTCCCAAAAATCCAAGAAGGAGAAAGTGTAAGGAGTGTCTATTCATATAAGAGAAAAGGGACAGTGGGCCTCAATATTATTTTTTTGATCAGTAAAAGAAGACAATGGCTGCTTCTTTTATTACTCCCATCTGACTTGGCAGGGCCACTTACATCTGTGAAATGCCTGTAAGTGATAGACCTGGAGTGCTTGGACAGCCCAGCAGACTGTGAACTGCAAAACAATGGGGATCATGGCTGAGCAGCCATCACTGTGGATCACAGCTCAGTGGTTTGGCATACAACAGGCACTCAATTACCACCACTGAATGGGTGAGCTTACAGGTGATCGCTTTTAACCGGCTCCCTAAGATCTGCACTGGTCACTATAGTGTCCTGAACCCTAAAATGAATACATCTTCTCAGGGTACCACTCATTCTTTAAACTTTTGCAAATGTACACAGAAGAACAATTTCCTCTTCCTTGTAGCTCCATTATAAGGAGGGGACGGGAATGTGAACACGGGAAGAGGCTGCCCTCAGAGTCGCTGTGAGGGACAGCACAGAGGTGGGCGCTGCCCACACAGGCACAAAGGCAGGATCCCGGGAAGGGCAGCCTGACCACACCGAGAGGGTACAGGGCCTGCATTGCCAGGACCTTTGACTTTTCAAGGTAAATTGTCTAAAGTCTCCTGGTTCTTACTTCTGTCGACTAGCAAATATTTTAATAAAAGCAGCGTGTGAGCCAACGCTGATGTTTAACCAAGATGAACCAACTTTTCCCCATGCTGTGAAGCAGAGAAAGACCCAGCAAAGAACTTTCCATGGAGTGCTGAGCAACCCTAAGAAGGCACAGATGTGACAAGCAGGGGCTGGGCCACACAGCCCCAAAAGCTCTGCCAGAACTTCAAAAATGAATCCTCCCGAAAGAAGTGAAGACATCATGAAACGTGCATCCCCATGTTTACAGCAGCACAATTCGCAACAGCTAAGTCTGGAAGCAGCCTATATATAATGTCCTTCAACAGATGAGTGGATAAGAGAGTGTGGTACTTACACCCAAAGGAGTTCTATTCCGCCATAAAGAAATATAAACTTGAATGCTTTGTAGGAAACCTTGAGACCATAATGTTAAGTGAAATAAATCAGACACACAAGCTTCTATATCACATGGTTTCTCTTATATCAGAAACCCAAAATATAAAGAAAGAAGAAAATAAAAGGTAGATATTAGGAAATAGGGAGATAAGAGTTTTCATAAAAGGGAAGGGGACCAAGAGATGGAGGGAGAGGGCAGAGAAGGAAGGAGAAAGGGATGAAAAATGAATTAAAATGTATTATGTAAAGGTGCCAGCTCCCCAGGAAGAATGGGATCATTAGGTACTGCAAACCTGTAGTATTAATTTTAAAAATTGAAAAGTTTTCAAAACATTGTAACTAGGGAATTAGTTGTCAAACCTTCTAAAAATTGAAATAAAAAGTGATGCCCAATACCAAAAAAAAAAAAAAAAAAACGTAGTGCAGAGGACTGGCCTTCTGTCCTCTGTCCTGATGGCCCAAGGGGTTCCACTGAGTGAGTCCCCAGGACTCCACTGAAGCCCCTTTCTGAAAACTAGTGAGTAGGGTGGTGGGATCCTTGGGGCCAGAAGAAGAGAGACATAGTCTAGGGCAAATCCAACAAAGGAGATGGCCTTAGAGTCCCAACCCGAAGTGAAACTATGCCTTGGAAAGCATTCAACTCTAAAGTACCACGGGTGAGACCCAAAGGCAGGAAGAACCTAGCAGGAGAACAAGCTGAGAGCCGTAGTCTCTCCATGTTCCCCGAGTTCCAAAGCATAGTAGAGAATACGCACCACGGTGGAGGGGCAGCCCAGATGCGTGTGTGAGAAGTGGGCTGGATGAAGCTCTGCACTTCAGTCCCACAGCCAGCAGCAGATCGCAAGGGCAACAGACTCACCCCATGTGCCGACAAGGATCATGCCTGAACGTCAGCCTGAACACACGTGCCCAAACACACATGGTTCAACGGAAAGGACAAGGCACCACCATCTACAAAACTCGCAAAGCTTTTTTGTTTGTTTTAATAATTTTCAGTGTTGTCAAGATGCTGAGAAGTGGGCTTTCTTACATGCTGGTAAAGGGAGAGCAACTGAGACAAGCCTTCCCGAACTTTGGCCAGCTATTCCATGTCTGGAGAGTTATCCTGAGGAAATAGTTACAAACATATGAAGTTTTACTTTCAAAGGTGCTCACTGCAACATCATGTACAGTGACAAAATCATCAAAGCAATGAAAGATCCAACACAAGAAAACTGATTAAGTTTATTTTTTGACACACGATCCAATCAAAAGTCTACTACGACCAAACATTGTAGGGCAGCCTGGATTCCCAGCTACTTGGAGGCTGTGGCAGGAGAACAGCAAGTTCAAGGCCAGGCTGGGCAACTCAGCAAGACCCTGTCTAAAATCTTAAAAAGGATGAGGCTGTGGCTCAGCACTAGAGCACCCCTGGGTTCCATCCCCAGTAAGCCTTCCCCTAAAAGCCCCTAGAGATAGGAAATTATTCATCTAAAACCCCAAAGCAGACAAGACTACAGGGGCACTCGTGCGCTGCCTCCTTCACAGTCCATTCCGGAAACCCGGGTTTTTGTTGGGTTTGGTTTGTGAGTCACCACAAGCAACAGGCTGATGGCCAGCCCTCACTCTTAGCTACTCCCACCAGCAGTCCTTGTCTCTCTCCCTGTTCTCTGGAGGGTCCTCTCAAGAGGATCAAGAAAACACATGCTCCTCACAACTCCCTGTACAATGCTTTGAGAACAGTGAAGCTGGGGTGCTTACTAATGAAGACACTGCTGGGGATAATCAAAGAATCATCTTGCGTTTTCTAAGCTGCTCATGGCACTGTTGACCTATAAAACTAGCAACTGTAGTATCTTGTAATTTACATTCATCCCTTTTACGTCCCTATTCTTCGAGTTTGTAAGCATTATATGGAAGTTTATCTTAAGAAAAGAATCTTTTATTTAGAAACAAAAAATTAAATTTCAGTCTTAATTAGAAAAGGCTTAACTGAATTATCATTCACAGTCCTGATGGCTCCTCCACCTAGACAAAACTGAAAGTGTGTGAATGGCTGACACAGAAGGTTTTTCAGGCACGGAGCGTTGCGGGAAGGCCTGGGTCTACACACCTTGACTACTGAAACCATATTGTATCTGGACCCGGAATTGCTGGGAAGCTAAAGGAACACCATTTAACCCACCTCTTAGCGCTGAGCATGAGGAACCCAGAAAAATTAACTCAGAGTAAAAAAGGATTTGACTCTTTTGGGGGGCCTAGGTAATTATTGCATAGCATTACCTATTAAACTATATCAAACACTGTAGACATAGCTTTCAAAATCTTGCAGAAAAAAAATTTTTTTAACAAAGACGAAGTACTCTATAACCACATTTCTAGTCCTATGACTTGCTCATGAAAAAACATGATTTTAAAAAACTGTACAGTGAATTGAGATCTAGTAAATAATTTACCTCAAATGATACAGAGGAAACAGTGCAGGCAAGTTAATACCAAAGGATGATGGTGCCCATTCTTGTCTCAAGATGATAACTACTTTCTAAGAATGGAAGATCCTAAAAATTCCACAGTGACAAAACAGGCCCCACATGCCTTGACAGGATCACGGCAAGGCAGGCCTGCTCTGCAATGACCGCTCAATTCTAAAAGGAGTGATGATAAACACAGGCATGCAAGGCATCGCATGTATATTACGTCAGAAAAATATTATCTTGGTCCCAGAGGGAATTACTGGCGAAACAGAAAGCCTGGTTCCAGAAGCTCCCAGAAAAATCCCAACTTCCTTCAGGACAGGACCAGAGCATTCCGCAAACACGGGTGAGATGGGGCAACACAGGGCGGGAAGCTGAGTCTGAAGTCCATACTGCCTTGAAGACAGCCTAAAAACAGACTGGGACCCACTCAACTCGAGTGGACCAAACTCACCTAAATGACAGAAACGTGACTATGCACTTTCTCTAACAATACGAGTCCTAGTCAAAAAAACATTAGAATACACTCATTTTGAGCTCCTCTTAGTCACTATTAATATCAATCAAAAGTATTTTCATGTGACAATAAATTTTTATTTAAAGATCACATATGATGCACCTGCTCATATTTCACTCAAGAAGCACCATTTTATTTTTCAAACATTAAAAGTAACTGGGAGCATTTGTCCAGCTTTATATCTACTATCTACACAAGAAAATCGTGCTTCTTAACATGTGGACCAGATTATAAACACCTTATACACTATTCTCGATCACCAAGAACCCTACAATGATAGTCACTCAATAAACACTTGATGGAGAAATCCCTTAAACTGAATTTCCTAATTGCAGAATTTCAATGAACAAATACTCAATTTTTTTCTAAGAGGCTTTCAAATATTTTGGAAGATCACATCAAATATTTGTAGACTGACCAACATTCTCAAGATTCAAAAACTGCTACAGAACACATTTCCTAACATGACTCTAAAGAGTTAAGTACACATGTAAGATTAGATAATATACACCATTTTTACTATTTCTTGAAATCTAATGAAAACCTAAGTTTAAATTTAAGTACAAGAAAAAAGTAAACTCTGTTTATCTCAAAGAGAGAGTTGTGCAAATCTTGTACAGTACTACTGCAAACAGGCAGATTGTACCCGTTCAGTGTGCCTCACTTAAGGTTTGTGGACAAGCTATAGCACTGAAACCTTGTCAAGAAATATTTTAAATACTAAAAAACTATGTCAATCCTTGTTCTGCTCATAACGAAACTCGATACAATCAGAAAAAATTACTTTCAGATGTGGGATACTTCAGGGATTTGAAGTAGTTTGCTAAATAGGAAGCTAAATCCAATTACTTTTCTGAAGATTTGGCATCTTTAACTGAAAAGCAATATTCCAATTAACTTTAGGCAAATAGCCAACCAAGCTTATCCACATGTTCCAGCATCCTTTCCGGCTAACAAATAGACTGCATTTCTGTATTTAATTATTTCCATATGCATATATAGGGTCTCAGTAATACTGGAGGTAGAGAATGCAAAACAGAAGAAAGAAGAAAAAGAAGAGGAAGAAGAAGATGAGTGGATTTTAAATCCTACGGTCCAACTCTGCATGTGCACAACTCAAATTTAACCTCTATAATATTACCTTCTTAATTAGAAACCTGCGAACACAAATGTTCTAATATGTGATGATTCAAACTATATAAATGGTATTAAAGTCAAAGGCATCCCCCAAATCACTTCTGCTGCAAAATTACAAACAAAAACAATTCATCATCAAATACTACCCCTAGTTTGCCTGACACTGAAATGCAGTTCAGACACTTTGAGCCAGATTATTTATGTCGCTCCCTTAACTTCAAGGGAGACTTTCCAGCAAAAGTGGTACCAGGAGCAAAGATCGCATTTCCTGTCAACCCACAGAGGCCCTTCACAGAGGGAGATCTGCTCTGGAGGGCAGAGCTGGTCAGCACCACACACGTGCCTGTGGTCAGCTAGGCTGTTACGACTCATTTCATCCGGTCTCACCTAAATCAAATATCAAATTTTGCATTGTTATGCTATTTAACACATCATTTTCCTGGCCAGATTTTTAAAGCAAGTGATGTTTATTTATTCAGAACCAGCAAAGGATACTGTTACAGCAATAGTGTTGAATCACACAGTGTTTAGCTTTGAAATGGTTTTCTATCTATTTTCTAAGGGTGAAGACCTTTGTAACAAACTATGGATGTATGTGAAAGTATAGTAATACCTCAATTCACAAACGTTTCTTTTTGTGAACAATTTGCTTCATCAACAGAAGCACTCGGCAAAATTTTGCTTCTGTTCACAACTCCACATCCAGTTACATTGAACCTTATGGGGAAATTTGATTCAGTTCATGAATGCAAACATGGAACAAGTTAAGTTTGTGAATCAAGGTACCACTTACATACATTTAGTGAAATATTAGCTTCTAGATCTCATTCCTCTGGTAACGTCACCCATCCAAAACAACAGTAAGAATTACGGGGGGATAATGGAGACAATAGGGAAAAACATGCCTTTATGGATTCATAAATGAACTCCACACCCTAAATGAATTCACATACAGCAATGACAAGAACTCTAGACTGCTGCAGTGCGTCTACTATCATTGATTTGTATCAAACAAATTGGCTAATCCATTTGCTAAATTGACTAAAAGCCAGTAAACTAGGGAATTAGCAGGGCTACTATGTATCAGAACAGGAAGAAACATAACATAATACCTCAAATCCAACAGAAAGCAAGAAGTCGAATTTTATATATATTTTAAAATAGAAAAAGACTTTTAAATAGCACATTTGTCTGCATTTTTCATAGTGAGACAAATACTACTCAATGGGCCTTAAATTTTGAAGGCCCAGTGGGCTCAGTTCTCAGACTGGTTTTCTGCTCTATCCTCAGATGCCTCTCAGACTGTGAGCCGTGACCCAATCAGCAGTACAGGAAATCAATTAAATGAGGGAGGAGCGAGTACCCCTGTGTGAAGGGATGGGATAATTCTATTCGAAAAACAAAACACTGGTGACTATTTCTGATGAACTGTATCACCCTCTGCTCATAGCTCCTAATTTGGGGTCCATACATAAATAAGACTCAAAACGTCCCCTAAGGAAGTACAAGAGTCCTGCAGAGACCAGGCAGATAGCAACACACACACACACACACACACACACACGCAGAAGGAAAGCAGCAGCTCGGGGGTGACACAGCTCAGGGGCAGGACAAGGAGAGCAGCCTATGAGGCCAGCAAAGAGGAAACAGTCCCAGGAGCGGCTGTGTTTTTAAGGAAGCCAGGAAAGATTTCCCAAAACACAAGAGAAGATAACAGTCCCAACCACAGCAGAAAGGCTATATGTTATAACCAAAATACTGACTGGATTTGGCCTCAGGGAAGGGGCAGGTAGAAACTGCATTAAAAGTAGAAAGATGAAAGAATACTCAAATCAATGGGAAGACGTTCTATGTTCATAGACTAGAAGGCTTGATAATGTTTATAGTACCCAAAACAATCTACAAATTCAATGTAACCTCTATCAAAATCCCAATGGCATGTTTTGAAAAAATTTTAAAAGTAAACAAAAATTCATGGGGTATTATAAAGCACCAGAAAGAGTCGAAACAATATTGAGAAAGAATAATTTTTTTTTTGCAGTTCAACCTGACTTGACCCTTACTTTCTTCCAGTAGACTCCATTACAACTTTTTGAACCATTCTGCAAAAAATTACAGATATACAAAACTCGAACAAGTATCTGTCTACGACTAGATACTTCAAAACTCTTCAGAAACGTTCCCAATGTACTTTTGATGGAGCCCCCACTCTCCCCGGGAGAACCCAAAGAAGGACAGCCTTTGCTCCCGTGAGGTCTGCCAGCACTTGTTTAATTGGATAGTCACGGTATAGCTTTTGCGCCTCATCCTTCCTCTTCCTCCTCCTCATTGTCTTCATCATAGCAGTGTGTAATTTCTTGGAGGCCAGTGGGAAGAGACGGGGGGTTTAATCTCACTGACCAACCTTGTCAGCTGGTGCCACTTGGTGTCAGTGTCTTTGAAATCCACTGACATAAATGCTTCTCAGCCTTTTGGCTAGGATCAAGTGAAATCCACTGATGTACAGTTCTGGGTGGCAATGGGGGACTCCATCTCACTGATATCCACACGTGTGCTCCACCTTTGATTCGTAAGGCATCAGGACATGGGCAGCCCTGAAGAGGTAGCTGAGCAGATAATGCAGCAAGTTGATGAAAGATGCAGCCTAGAGATCAGCATAGGGCATCACTTGCCTGGCAAGGAGTTGCTGCGGAACAGGCTCCCCCTCACCCCAAAGCATATATCCATGTCATGTATTACTTTCTTAATAGTTCCCTGGATGGAACTAATGTCTAGGCGCTCACTGCTACTGTGTCAAGGTGCTTGTAGAGTTCAACCAAGAAAATATCCAAGCTCTATAGTTCTTCAAAAAGTGAACTCTCGTCAGTCCAGACATGTAACTCCTGTGCAAGTTCAGGAATAAGCAAGAAAGTTCACCACCCTTGCCATTTCTTTGATTTTGAAATATCTCTAAAAATGCGATCTCTGATACATAAAATGTCTTTGCCCTTGGCTCCCAATGGATCACAGATTATATGAGATGAGCAGCCTGAATAGACGATGCCATGCTGCAAGGGACCTGTGTAGGTGCCATTTTTAGCTTGCCAGTTTTAGTGTCCACTCAATGCAGTATGGAGCCTTCTCCAAAAATAAGTGGTTTCTGTGCCTCCACTAAGATCAGGTCAAAATAGAACTGCTGTGGTCGGTGGGAGTTCCCAGGCGTGGGGCCATGTGGGAAGTCAAAAGGATAAGTCATAATTTTATCCACATATATAATCACTTTGCCTATGTCCTTCATCTGGCTCAGAAGCCATGAGCTTCCCATCTTCGACTACATACTTCTCAAGATTTTTGTTGTGGACTTATTGTGGTCAACTTGAGCCAGAACGCCCAGCTGGACTGAGTTGATGTGGTTCTGGGCATAGAGGATCCACCTGAGGATTGTTGCTGATGCTACATAAAGCAGAACGGGAGCAGAAGTGAGTGGCAGGCTGTTTCCCAGCAGAAGCTCTGCTGCAGCTGGGTCTTCCGGAGGGGGCTCAGCTGTCCTCATCGAGGAAGGAGCTCGGGGCCTTGCTGTCATCGAAGATGGCTGCTGTTGCTTCGGGGAGCTCTGGTCGTCATCTCTGCTGCGAGCATCGTATCCTGGTTCCAGTAAAGATTTCTTCAGCCATCACCTGCAGACACGGACATACATGGGACAGTGCTGTGGGCTCCCCGCCCTTGACTGGATCTTTCGGGTCTCCAGTGCCTAGAGAGACATTCGGCACTCTTCCTGTATTTGGCTCGTGGGTGAATACTGTAACTTATAAATGTCTTGTATTAAATCTGCTCTCTTACAAACCACAGACTCTAGAAAATCTAATTAAGACAATTTTCAACTGTCTTTTCCTTAAGCAAGCCTTTGTGATAATTGCTTCTCCTACATCCTGGAACATACTCCAGCAGGACATGAACAGGCCCCCATCTTTAAATCCAGTCTCATGGCTGGGATATATGGGACAAGTAGTAAAAAAAAAAAAAAAAAAAAAAAACTACTAGGCAGGCCAACAGGTACTGAATAGTGTGTACAACTGTGAAATCTTTCAGTGTCATGTCACTGAATAAATTTGTTTGGATACTGCTCTCTAGTTTCTGGACCTCTTATGAAGTTAAATCCACGTGCACAGACCAAGAGGTTTCCATAGGCCTCGACTTTCAAAAGATTTCCACACAGCATGTCAAAGGCAAGTCCTCTGGTAGAGAATGTAGCATCATAAGCAAAACTCACCAGATCCTGGGGATAACCAACAGAGACTAATCTCTCCACAGTAAACTCAAAGCCAAGGGATTCCTACTCTAGGAATTTGTACACAGCAAGGGTGTAATCCATATCAAAACCAAAATACCATTTTTTCCATGGCTAAGCTTCGGTTCACAAAGACCCAATGATCGACTTCTCACTGATATGTTTTTAGGGCATGCTTATCCATATTAGCAGGCATAACTGCTCCAATCTATAACTGATCACTTCAGCAGGTTATCATTTTAATTGTATGCTGAACTCGCTCCTGCCATTCAACAGCCAAAACTTCTGGATTTCCGAACATAATACAAAGTTACAGTAACCAAAGCATCACGGTACTCGCATCAAGACAGACATGTAGACCAATGGAACAGAATAGTAACACCAGAAATAAATCACACATAATGGTCAAGTGATCTTCAGCAAGGGTACTGAGACTGCACCAGGAAAACACTCTTCAACAAATAGTACTGTGAAAACCAGACATCCACACTCAAAAGAAAGAAACCGGATCCTTGTAACATATACAAAAATTAACTCAAAATACATTGAATACTTAAACATAAAACCTGAAAATATACAAGTCCTACAAGAAAATTCAGGAAAAAGCTTTGTAACATGATCTTGGCAGTGATTTCTTGGCCATCACACCAAAGACACAGGCACCAAAAGCAAAAAGAGACAAGGGGGTAATTGACTAGAGAGTTTCTACACAGCAAAGGAAACATGCAACACAGTAAGAAGACAGCCTGAGAAGGATAGAAAATATCTGTACACCATATATCTGATAAGAGGCTAATATCCAAAATACATAAGTAACCCCAACTCAATAATAACTCAATTTAAAAACAGATAAAGGACTTGAAGAGACATTGCTCCAAAGAAGAAACACAAATGAAAAAGTATTCAGCACAACAAACTGTTACGGAAATGCACATCGAACCCACAATGAGATATCACCTTATACCTGTCAGGTATATATCAGCTCACAACTGAGCTTTCTTTATACCATTTGAAAGAAATCAGAAAATAACAAGTGTTGGTGAGGACATGAAGAAACTGAATCCCTGTATAATGTTGGAAACAAAATAATGCAGCCACTATGGAAAACAGTAGACTTACCACAAAAATTAAAAACTATGCCACCATATGATTCAGTAACACTGTTTCTGGATGTGTGTATAACAGAACCAAAGACTGGATCTTGAGTAGAAATTCATATTCCCATGTGCACTGTAGAATTGTTCACAATAGCCATAAGGTAGTAAAAAACCTGAGTATCCCTTGATAGGTGAATGGATAAATAAAATGTATATACTTATAGTGGAATATTACTCAGGATTAAGAAAAGGAAATCCTGCCACTTGCTACGGAATGGACCTGAAGATATTCAGCTAAGTGAAATAACCAATCATGGACAAATGCCCCATGATTCCATTTATCTGAGGCATCCAACCTAGTCAAACTCACAGAGACAGAAAGCAGAATGGTGGCTCCTGGGGGAGGGAGTAGGAGTCACTGTGCAATAGCTACAGAGTCAGCCATGCAAGGTGAAAAGTCCTGGGTGTCTGCTGCACAATATCAAGCCTGCAACTAACAATGCTGTGCACTCTAAATTTGCTAGCAGCCTTGATTTCATATATAGGTTCTTTTAACCATAAGTTTTTTAAAAAGTGAATAAAGAAAATAAGATCCACAATGTAGGTATGGTGGTTCACACCCGTAATCCCAGCCACTTCAGAGGCTAAGGCAGGAGGATCACAAGTTCCAGGACAGCCTGGGCAAATAAGCAACTTAGAACCTGTTTCAAAATTTACCAAAAAAGAATTTTTTTCACAAAATAGCTGTGAGTGTAGCTCAGTGGTAGAGTGTTTGCCTAGCACATGTGAGGCCCTGGGTTCTTCTCGGGGGAGGTATATGAATCTCAAAAATATAACAGCCAGAGGAACTGACCAATAAATCACTACTCCAGAAGCTAGTGGAAGGTCCAAGGGGCTGAGAGAAGGGCGGGTATCAAAGAGGAATAAGGAGCCTCATCCTTTGCGAGAAGGAAAGTGGGAGACCTGGGAATGGAGGTCGTCCAGTCTCCAGAAGGGTGGGTACAGGGGGAGACACACCTGCAGGTCTCGGGCTTCCTGACAAAGACACGGCTGTCTGCTGAGAGGGAGGAGGAGAGGACTGAGCAGTGGACCTGAGGTGACTGAGAGCTCGCTGAGAGGGACAGCAGAGGTGACTGACTGGGGTAAGGCCCAGGCTTCCTGCACAAGAGTGTGAGGCATGAACTCACACTCAAGTGGCAGCTGGAAAGGTGACAACACAGTATTGGGCAGAGCCGAGCTTCCCAGAGAAAAGGAAGGCACAGAGAGGACTCAAGAGCAGAGTGAGAGAACATCTGAGATGTTCAACACTGGACTGATACATAAATGTACCATCTGGCCTGCAATTCCACTCCCAGTCATCACCTACAGAAAACAAAATACAAGTCTATGACCATAGAAAGACCTGCACATGAACATTCGCAGCAGTGTTATCCATGTATTGGTTAGAAAACGGAAACAATTCAAATGTCCATCAACTGATAAGTGAATAAACAAAATGTGGTGCAGCCATGCAATGAAACAGCATTCGGCAACAAAAGGAACAGACTCTGGACACGTGCAGCGACACAGATGAACCTCAGAACCGCCGTGTTAGGTCAAAGAACCCAGCGTGACACACAACGTACTGTAAGGTTCCATTTATATGATGTGTCCAGAAAAGGTCGACTTTGGAGACAGAAAATGGATTAGTAGTCTTTTGAGGTTGGCTAAGTGAATGGATTAAGCATAAGTAGGCACAAGGGAGCTTTTGGAGAACAGGCAGTGTTCTCAAATCGGATTAGGGTGATGGTTGCACAATGCTACAGATTTACTAAAAATCCTTAAACAGTGCATTTATGAGTGGATTTTAGTATGAAAACTATAATAAGTGGATTTTGATATGAAAATCAAGGGAATCAACAGATTCATTTTCTAAACTACTGAACAGATTTTATAAGCAGAATATTTGACATTTACTCTCAGAGAGATTTAAATGCACAGTACTCAATTTATTAGCTCTTAAAAAAAGAAAATCAAACTCCTCCCTCTTATCTCAGTAGGCTGACGCAGCCTTTGATTACCACCTCTCATGCCCCCAATCTCTATACTCTGCTAACTACCTCTGAACTTTGCTTTTTTAAGTTCAGTTGTTTTAAGTTCCACATCTAAGCGGGAACATGCAGCCCTATTCTTTCTCAGTTTGGCTTATTTCTGTTAGCATTCATACTGTTCTCCAATTCTACAGATGTTGTCACAAATAACAGAATCTCTTCCTTTTTAAAGACTAAAGAGTGTTGCATAGTGCATCACATTTCAAAACCCTTTTCATCCTCTGATAGACAATTAGCCTGATCTTCTAAGCAGACAGCCTTGCTTGCCTGGCGCACAGCTCCTGCAGAAACGGGAGTCAAGACTAGAAAGAGCTGAGTGGGGCCCTCCAGACATCTTTAATGTCATCATGAGAGCCCCCAGTTACTGTGACAGACAACAGGGATTCCCCCAAAGTCCTGGAATTGGAGAAGACAAAAATGAGCAAAAAAACACTACAGATAACTGCACTCATAGAACCAATCCTATCCAATGTGTCAAACAAGTAGCTGACACATTCGACCGTAAGGACCAGCCCTATGGGATTCCTTGAGACACAGCCTCCACTTGCAAGGGTGGATCCTCTTGCCTCCCTTTACCTTAATCACAAAGGTGGGATGAAAGAGAGGATACAGCCCATGAAAATCCATCGCTTCCACAGGAAAAACATCCCTGAGAAGAGGCTTTGAGTCCCCATTCTAATTGGGGAATCACCAAACAACAATATTAAATAATATCCAGAAACAAGTGGGTCAATTTTGGGGTAGAAGGAGTTGGATTTATGTGAAATCTAATATTCTATAAGAGATTTGGAAATCATACAAAAGGAAACATAAAAACAAAAACACAGATGGCCACAGGGAACCCAGTGAAGTTGGACACCTGTTGACACTACCACACAACATTCTATTAGTGATTCTTGGGTAATGTGAAAATATTCTTAAACCCATCAAAAGCCCAATGTTCAAAGTACAGTACATTTCTTTTAATTTTATTAAATCATTTTTACCTACTACCATCTTGTTCCCACATACATATTAGGCCTAATAAAAAAATGCATCACCTCAATTTATCCTTGTTGACATTTGGACTTCCAAGCAACATCATCTGTTATCATCTGTGTATTAATATATGAAGAAAACGTATCAGGAATGTTCATACTTATTCTTGTAAAGATAGACCATCTTTTTAATGTTACTATATTTCAGAAAGAATACAAAACAATCTCTCCAGGAAACTGGCTGTGTGCTCCTTTATTTAAAGAGAGAATACAGGGCAAGGAAGGAAGGTGGAGGGGAGGGCTGCAAGGATTATAAGGGTTTTAATAATCGTGAACTCACAATTCAAACCATTCAGAACTCCATTTAGAGAAAACTGATACAAAAGGAATAATTGTGCTAGATGGGATTAAACAGGAAGACAGATAACATAAATGAAAGAAAGCCTCATACAATTACAGATAATTGGAGGCCACGTTTATATTTTTCTCTCATCACTGACACAAAAAGATAAGATTTTCATTTCCTTACAATGGGCCCATTAATAGTTTTATTGTAATATTAGAAACATCTTGCCTCTGAGTGTATCTCAAAGAACTAATTTTTTAAAAACATCAAACAAGTACAATGAAATTTTAGGAGTAGGTACCCCTGATTATTTCTGGATAAGAATGCTTTATTTCAGACAGATGATCAAATTTCTCAATCTGATAAACCTACTAACATAAAATGCTAATATTAAATTTACAATCTAGGCAGTCATTCAAACTAACACTACCAAGAAAAAAACTCAAATGCTGACTGAAAAACATGCAGATAAAAAGTATGCATTTAGTTTATACAAAGCACATATGCCCCCAGGAAGTAAAGCATACCAGATAGTTATTAAAAGTAGAAGTTTTTTAATACACTAATAGGTCTGTTCCCCCTTGATGTCTGTATCACTCCCATTAATGTCAGTTAGAATCACGTACCCAACCCAGGGAACTATAACCCCAATGTTGTTAAACACTTTGCACTTACACATCCTGTCAGAAACTCAGTCTCAAAAGCCCTGTCACTTACATCACCATCATCACCGTCCCCCACCAAATGCTGACTGGCCAACAACCGTGCCCCAGTCTGGGTGCTGCCATTAAATGACCCAGCATATACTTTAGTTATCTAATTCATTTCTCTTGAGTGAGTGGGAAGAAGCTGACTCATATATAGGCTAATAATCCAAATCTCTGGACACTCTGAGGCCAGAGAAATGAGTTTATAGAGTATGCACAGGAGAGACAAATATACCTGCCTCTGAAAGTATCAGTGAATAACAAGAGTTTACAACCACCTCCCATTTTCCAAAAAGCTATTAGTTTTGGTATTGTATATTCTACAATACACATAAAATCTACCATCTTAACTACTTTAAGTGTACAATATATTAGGGTTAAGCACATTAACATTATTGTGAAGCTATCAGAATAGATGAAATTATGATAGGAAAATCATTAGAGAAATTGTTTGAGAGTACCTTTTTAACAAATGGTGCTGGAAAAGCTGGGGTCCCACATGCTGAAGACTGAACCTAGACCCATATTTCTCACTATGTACGAAACAAAAATCAAAATGCATCAAAGATGTAAACACTGGAACACAAGCAGTCTGCTGGAAGACAAAATAGGTAACATTCTTGAAGATACAGATGTAGGCAAAAACGTTCTGAACAGAACCCTGGATGCACAAGAAGTAATACCAAGAATCAACAAGTGGAACCACAGCAGATTTTAAAAAGCTTCACTATTGTGTAGAGACAACCTACAGAATGGGAAAAAAATTTGCCAGCTACTTCTCAAAGGAATAATATCTAGAATATATTTTTAAAAAACTCAAAAGAATTAGACTCCCTCCAAATTGAAAGATCCCATCCAAAAATGGGCACCTGAAATGAATAGACATTTCCCAGATGAAGAAATACAAACAGCCAATAAACACATGAAAAAATGTTCAACATCACTGGCCATTTCAGAAATGCAAATTAAAACACTGAGATTCATCTCACTCCAGAAAGAATGGCTACCAACAAATAACAAATGTTGGAGAGGCTGTGGGGAGAAAGGAATCCTTCTTCACTGCTGGTAGGAATGTAAACTGATATAACCAATACGGAAATCAGTATGGAGATTTCTCAAAAAACTAAAAATAGAAATTCCATTTGACCCAGCTATTTGCCTTCCAGGTACCTTTCCAAAAGAGTTAAAGATATCATACCACAGTGATGTATGCATACCCATGTTTACAGCAGCACAATTCATAACAGCTAAATCTCAGAAGCAGCCTGTATGTCCATCAACAGATGAATAAATAAGGAAAATTTATACATGATGGAGTACTAGCCTATTGTAGAGAAGGATACACTTGAGGCATCTGTAGGAAAATGGATACACCTTGAGACCGTAACGTTAAGTGAAGTAAATCAGACACACAAGCTTAAATATTACATGGTTTCTCTTATATGAAAAACTTAATATGTAAGTAAAGTATGAAATAAAAGGCAAATAATAGGAAAAAAGAGAAAGAGAAAAAAGCTATTGTGATCCAATGTGGACAATGTATCTAAAAGTGTGCCTTGTTGGGGACTGGGGATTTAGCTCAGTGATTAGAGGCTGCTTTGCAAGCACAAGGCCCTGAGTTCGATCCCCAGCACCAAAAAACAAAAACAAATAAATAAATAAATAAAAATGTGCCTTGGCTTAATACAATTGTCTCATGTATTTTATATGTTTTTTGGCCTATTAGTCTGGTTTTTTGATCTATATATACAACATTAACTTTATAAGATAAATAAATGAATCTGATGCTGGCAAAATAAAAGGGGGGTGAAGAGAGGAGGAAAAAGGGTTGAAATGTGTTATGTACATGTACCAAAATTCCCTACAATGAATGTAATCATTATGTACTGCAAACATGTATAAATACAAGTGAAAAAAATTTAAAGTCATCTAAAACAAACGCATACCATTTTCAATTTATTTTTTCCAAATCCTTGTACATTTTTCTACAGATATATCTATTTCATTATCTGTAACTTACTACACACTAATTTCACAATCTGCTTTTTTCAATTATATAAAGTGATTTATATTAAATTTTTAAACAATGAGATTAAATAATGATGTGGAATTATATATCAACTAATGGTAGTAAAATAAACCTACCCATTTACAACTATGGAAAGCATATAATCATATCAAATTTCATGCAAGGAAATTTATACTATAAATGAACAAACTAATGAATGTATTATTTCCCTTGTGAACTATTTTCTTAACCGTATGTTTGGGGATACTCCTTCATCCCCAAACATACAGTTCCAACCTTCTGTGCCCTGCTTTCTCATCTGTTTATCCTGCTACCTTTAGAGACTGAACTTCCTTGAGCTCTAAAGTGATCACACAGAAAACAAGCCCAGCAACAGTATCACATCCCAGAAGACTCCTTTTCAGTCTAACAGCACATGGCTTTCATTTGCCAAAGGCAGTGAGCGAAGTGGGTCTCTGAATGGTTTCATCATACACGCCATCCTGTTATCAGCCAAAATCAGGCTCATTTAAAAAGCTATGACCGAAAAGCTCCTATACTTCTGTGTGACTTAAAGTGATTTTATATCAATACCATACAAATAAACAGAGTGGTAGGAAGTTATAAGCACAGAAAAAGTAACAAATAGCAAACTCCAAACCACAGATCTCTGTTTAAAATTATGCCTAACACAACCTCTGTTTTAGAGGAGAAAATAAATTAGCCAAGTGCCTTTCTAGAGCAGTAATGACTAACAGTCATTATATCACACACAGGTCATCTGACACAAACATTCAGATCAGTAAACATTTTCCCTCTGCTCTAACAGAGGGTTAGTGTCCCAACGGGAGGAAAAAAATCTCTGCACACCTAAAAGCATCAAAATGTAAGCCAGACCAAAGGGTAGGTCTCATTTCCCCCACTTCAATTTGATCTACCAGCCTTGCTTCCACTAAAAAATGCATGTGAAAATTTTTAAATATATTAAAAGAACTTTTGCAAAAGCTTTTCTGCCATGTTCTGTAAGCAACTGATGGCAAAGAAGCTGAATTCCAGCGTAGGAACAAATTAGAAAAGTCTCCTCTTCCTCTGCTACACTTCAGACCTAATAGCAGCCTTTGGGAGACTTTCCAGAAGATTTTTCCAGAAGCCTCACTGGTATAGACACAATGAAAATTGGATGAACATGAGTATGAACATCTACACAGCATGAAGACATACAAATAGTTTGCATCATCTCCTTTTTCCTTAACCTGATGATACTTTTGCTAAAGAAAATCTAGGATTGCTCCATCCCACCTGGCAATAATTACAGTGAAAACGTTACATGATATGCTTAAGCATGGACTCTGCGAACATTGCTTAATATCTGCATAGCATGGAGCAACTTCTTAACCCTGGCCTGTCTCAGGCACTTCATGAACTAGAAACAATACTGACATTTGGTTGAGGTCAAGAATGTCCGCAAAGGCCGCACCCACTCCCAGGCAGAGCTTGTGGCAGGGGACTGGATCATGACTTGCTGTTAGGAGGGCCTGGTCAGAAGAGACACGCCCCGGAAGGGTGCTTCTCTGCTCAGCACTTCTTCCTTCTTTGCTTCTTGGCTGCATGATGTGAGCAGCCGTCCTCCTCCACCGCGCCCCTTTGCCATGCCGCTTCCGCCCTGGACTGCAACCGTGAGCCAGAATGAACCCCTCCTCCTTTACATCGTGGGGGTCAAGTACTTTGTTTCAGTCATGAGAAAGTGACTAAGACAAATGTCATCCTCACAAGATGAATGTAAGTACTACAGTGATAAATGAAGTTTACTTCAGACTGCCCAGACGCTGAATAAAAGTGAAATTTACCTCTTTCCCTGATTTCATCTGTAAAAATACATTCAGGTGATTAAGAAAGCAGTATTCCAATTTTAAAAATGAAGAAATTTAAGTTTCTAAACACTAGAAAAAATAAATTCTCGATGTGCTTACTGTTCTTCAATATTAGGCCTCTAAAGCTAGAAGTAAAGATAACATTATTCAAAAAGGAAAAAATTTCTCCCAAATTCTAGAATTTAAACTATGAACTTGTGGTCAGCACTGGGAAGTCTTTACTCACTGGAGGCCAGACCTCCCCAGGTAAGAAGCAGGAGGAGCCAGGCCTACAGCTGTGGGCCTGCGTCCCAGCTCCTCAGGAGGCTGAGACAGGAGAATCACTTGAGCTGAAGGGTTCACAACAAGCCTGGGTACCAGAGCAGGAAACCTAACTCCAAAAATAAAAATAAAAACCCATAAGAGACCTTTCCCAGTGATGTGATGCAGCAGTAGACACTATGCAGAAAAGAAATGCTAGTGAAAGTCAGACTGGGGTAAAGGGTTTGGAAGTTCTTATACACGACACAGAGACCAGGAGAAAAGGGGACAGCAACGCCCTGTGCATCAAAGCTCATAACATCAATGGCACACCTTGACACCAGCGACCCGCCTGCTGGAACCTAACAGGCGAGACAGGGCTGACCACAGGATGTATTTCTAAATGAGACTGACCTTCACACATGGTTGCTTCATGGCCAGGTAACAGAGATGCCTGTCACAGAAGATCCGAGCTGCCCAAGAGGCCGTCAGTGATGTCCACGCAGCCCCTTGTCTCCATCTCTGTGGGCGCCAGCAGGTGATTTGGGGTTAGGGTGTAATAGCTGCTCTGTCGTTCAACCCCATACTGTATTTGAACTTTACACTCATTTCATTCTACTCATCAGAAATTAGGCCAGGACCTACACATAATCTGAGGCATCCAGTGCAAAATAAAAACACAGGGCCCCCTGCTCAAAACATATGAAGAACTTTGGGACGGCTATTGAGAGCATGAAAATAAACACAAGGCTTCACATCGCTCAGCCAATCACATACCTGCAAACCCAGCCCTGGACAGGGTAAGGAGAAGCCCTACAAGGAAGTGAGGCAACAAATGCCACCCTCGAATCAAGTGTGTCACTGAGCACACGGGCATGCATGCCTTCAGGCAGCTTCACTGGAAAACAACACTGGCACTGTCCACATCAAACAATTCCTAACAAACCTAACTTCAAGATAAATTAACTTCAGTGTCCACAGATCGCAACTGACTGTGAATGATTAAGACTTTAATGACAACAAAAATAGTGTTTTGGATGGCGGGGGGTGTAGCCCAGTGGCAGAGTGCTTCTTCAGCATGCATGAGACGCTGGGTTTGATCAACGGCACCAGAGAAAACAAAATGAAACAAAAAAATTTATACACACACACAGGTTTAGAGTCAAAAGTATACTAAGAAAGACATCTGTAAGCACAGAAAACCTAAGCTTCAGGGTTAGGAAAGTTTAAAAAGAAGTTTTCAGTTAAAATAGTTCATTAATTTAGCATATGCTAAAAGAAGAAGAGTAGATAGTAAAAATGCCCGCAGTTCTCCACTCCTCCAATACCAGGCAGGGCCTGCTTCTTTACCCTGTGACCTAAAGTGAACCAGTAAATGAGCAAGCCCAGGCCAGCCTCGGGGCCGTGAGCAACCTGTGGCCCAATCATCCCACAGACCTCAGCCAACTGCCACATGTGCGAGTGAACATCCTGGTCACCCACTCCCTAGCAGAGGCCACCAGAGAGGTGAATGAGCCCCCAGGATCAGACAGGCGTGGCCCAGATCCACAGGCCTGCTGTGGCTGATCCAGACTCATGAAAGAGTATAACACACTGTTGTTGCTGCAAGACACCAAGGTCAGGGTGGTGTCTCCACAGCAAAATTGTTAAACGATTGAGGAAGCATTTCAGCTCAGTGGGAGGGCAGACTGTGTAATAAGCAAGCACTGAGAGAACTTAGCTCACCATTTCCGGCAGGGAGATCAGATTCTCACTGAATTGCACAACGAATTCCAGATGAGCTTTAAAGGTATACATAAAGAATGAGAGCATAAATATGTTAGAATAAATTTATAAGCTGATATTCACGTACAATTGGCATGAGGCAGAACATCCTAGGTAGAGAAACCTAAAGGAAAAAGATGGATAGATTTTACTAGGCAAACATTTTTCAGATTCTATATATCAAAAAAGGTATTACACATGAAACAAAAGGCAATGACATATTGGTAAAATTTTTATGTGAAAGATTATACGTGAGAGATTAATATGCACAAAGTATCTTTATGCATGACAAAAATATGATAAAAATGATTATAAATGAGAAAAAGATGTATAACTTGATAAAATAGTGAACAAAAGGCACATAAAATGTAAATCACTGAAAGACAAATACAAGTGGCCTATTAACATTGGAAGAATGCCCAGCCACACTGGTAAACAGAGAGAAGCAGTAAAAGAAAAATCACATTATCATTTCACTTAAAAAGAGCAAAGGGGCTGGGGATTTAGCTCAGTGGTCAGAGTGCTTGCCTTGCAAGCACAAGGGCCTGAGTTCGATCCCCAGCACCAAAAAAAAAAAAAAAAAAAAGAGCAAAGAACAAAACAAGTAATTATACCTAGAAAACCAGAACCAGATATATGGTTCCTTGTTTAGTAGAGAAACCATAATGTGATATAACATTTCAGCAAGGCAATGGGTGTGTGTAGTGTTTTTTAAGGGAGCCATTTTTCTTCTAGGAATACATGCAAATGAAACAATCTAGAGTCGCAGAGTTTGGCCACTTGAGCTCACAATCTTCAGGCCCCTTCCATCTTGATCCTCTTTGGGTCAAACAAGAGATGAAGTGGGCAGGCCTGGGACAGCCTGGGGGCTAACCCTAAGAGCACAGGATCTTCCCGATTCTCAGCTCAGTCTACATTCCTGGGGCTGACACATAGCAGAGCTTCAGAGACATGATGTGTTATTATAACCCCCTTCATCTGATCAATTAATACCACAACTTCTGAGATGACATAACTTATTAGTCAAATAAAGATGAAGAATATTCCCCAGAATTGTAATTCACATTTGCTGAGAGCTTATTGACATTTGTTGAGAGCTTCTTGTGTGCCAAGCAGTATTCAAGGCAATTCATGTGTTAATACACTCGCATCCTGGCAACGACTCCATGCAGGAAGAACCATCTGTATCATTACCCCACAGATGTGAAAACTGAGGCTTAGGAAGGGTTTTATTCTTGCCTATTAAGTAATTTGCCTAAGATCACACAGCTAGTAAGGAACAAAGCCAGGACAGGAACACAGACTGATAAGACGCAAGCTGACTCTAGACAGAGTTCCTAACCATTATACTATGATTCATCAAATATGCTACCTCAATCGCTAAAGCATGTATTAGACAGCATTTAAAGGAAATAATGCTGGATATTTTGCTGCTACTTTAGAAGCAACTCCTTTCACCAACTGGCTCCTACTGGACCAGAATTAAAGGCACCTAAGCCCCGGGTCATACAAGGATTAAAGGCCCACTCCACTGGCTTACTGTGTCAGCTAGAGCACCCAGAGTTCCTTCTACATACCAAAGGCACAGTTCTCATACTGCCTCCTCTGACCTTGTCTACTTCTGTACCTAACAATGGAACTTTCAGTGCATCAATAGTAACCATGGCTACTATGACAGACTGTAGAGACCATAAGCCAAACCTGGACCATAAGCCAAACCTGGACCCCTGAATATACAACTGTATCAGCACTAACTCTGTTACACAGATGAGTACTCTGTCCACACAAACTATCTCACATTTCATCCAACTCAGTCTGGCTTAATCAGTGACATATGAAGGGCCTGAATCAGTGATACATCAGGCTTCACCATCAGGTTTTACAAATTACTTCACTGGAATTCATCGCAGTGGTTAGAGTGCTTGTCTCACAAGCACAAGGCCCTGAGTTCGATCCCCAGCACCAAAAAAAAAAAAAAAAAAAAGTCAAATTCCTTATAGTATATATTATTTTTCCTTCGAAATCTTGCTAATTCTTTTTGTTAATCTAAAAAGAAAAGAGGTTTAAAACAGTCAAGTGAAAAAAATTTATGATTTATGTCATTCTGTCTATAATATTGGAAAATTCTAACCCTGAAGCTAAGCAGAAAAAATAAATACCCCAATATATAACAGAGAAAAAAGTTCTGCTGTCCATAAAATTTAGAAAGCATTAAATTAAACTCTACTATCAACTCTAAACGCGCTTGCACCACTGTGTCTACACAGCAGTTCGGTATCACAAAGTACAAGGCTGAGTCCATCCCCAGCTCTAAGCACGGCAGGCACAGCAGGAGACTGAAGAATGAGATGAGCCGGACAAGTGACCAGAGAAATGTGAGGAAGGAGGAGGGAAAAGGAAGGAAAGGAAAGACAAACCAAAACAAAAAGTGCAAAACGGGAAAAATGGGAGAACAGAAAGGGCATTAGCACCTCCTAACTTAGGAGTCATAATTGACAGTCTGTATCTGTAGAGCAATGTACAAAGCATTTATTTCCACATATATTATGGAATAAAAGCTTTGTAATGCCATGATACCAAGCCCACTTTACAAAAAGAAATGGAAGTTCTGAGAGGATAATGCATTGCCAAAAGCCAAATAGCTAATAAGTAACAGAACTGAGGTCTTTGACTTCCTCGTCAATGTTCTTTCCAGTATCTTATGGCTGCCATAGTCTGTTTCTCAAATTGCCACTAATATCCAGAAAATGTAAAACTCTCAAGAAGCAAATATATACAATACCTACTGATGAAATATAATAAGCTATTTTCCTTCCCCTAGGACAGTGGTGGTTGAACCTACAGCACAAATACTATTTGTTTCCTTTTTAAGAAAAAAAATGTTAATATATGAGTTGTTTTTTTCTAAACTAAAATCTCAGTATTCAGATTTAATTGCAGTGTTGTCACTTTGTGATAAATAAGTGGGTTTTGGGTTGTAGTTCGAGCACTATCTCTAAAACATTTGCCATCACTGCCCTAGGAAAGCCCCCCAAAAATTTCTTATTTGTTCTTCCAAATTCCACATAACAGAGTAGGAGAGGAGAGAGGGAGGGAATGTGATGAGGTGATGTGGGAGAGCACTGGGGAGCAGGAGCTTCCACACCTGGAAGGTGGAGTGTGGCAGATGAGGGACCCAAAAGTGAAAACCTGGGTAGAACTTAACACACAAGTTCCTGCAAATGAGTATGAGTAGAGTAAATCTGAACAAGACCCGTGGGTTTTATGAACCTCAAGGCACCACTTTCCAGGTCACACTATAGTTTGCAAATGTTACCACTGAAGGAAAGTGGCTAAGGAGTACATGGTCTGTTTCTATGTTACTTGTTACAGTTACACAGAACATCCACTTACCACAATGAAAAACAATTTACAAAATCAAAAATTCACCCCAACACTAACTAAAACAAGACAGTAATATTATGTAGATACAAATACAAGAACACACAATTATGCAGAAACAAACACAAGAAGTCAAAGTCTTCATTAGAGTCATGTGAAGGCTTCACTCTAGGAGAACTGAGGCCTTACTCATGATATTAAAAATTTAAAAATTCTTATTCCAAGCCAGGAATGGTATTTTGAGTATCTTTCGGAACTATAATGACGTAAGAGTGAAAGCCAGCTCACTCTAGCCAGACAAATGATAAACCATGGGTGAAAGGTGAAAAGAAGAGGAAAGAGAGGAAGAAGGAAAGTCTCAAAGCAGAGCCCCTGAACAAGACTGTTTAGTAATTCCTTCTCAACTATCAGCTGACACAACATAAGTGTAAGCCAGTCTCTCCGGAAGACAGAGAATCGTGGCAGTAATCATGTGATGAGCAAGAATTATTGAACAATAGTCCTAATCATCATGAACAGAAAAGAAGTACTTTATCTTGGTATTCCAGTAAGTGACTCGAAGACAAGGAAAAAATTATGTCCAAAAGTAGAAAACTGTCACTGATGCTGTACTGACCTGCTTGTAAGTTCCATCCAGCAAGGTGTCCAGATGTTGGAGGGGGGCAGGCGTTTTATCTTTGAACCTTGTTAATAGCCGGCGTTGGATGGCTCGGAACTGTACGGCTCTTTCAGACAACAGTTCTTCTAATTTTTCACCATTTATTCGCAGCTACAATGAAAAATGTCTTAAATTGAGGTCAAATAGGCACAAAAAAACATGTTCAAAATAAGAATATAGGGTCTATATTATAGGCAATATCAATAAAAGTTTGAAAAATAGTAATTAAAAATTTAAACATTTTACAAAGTTATAGGAATTAAAATAATGTGGTATTTGGCACATAAATACATAAATAATATAGTGGAATAGATCAAATGGAAATTGAGTAAGAAATAAATACAAGAAGTCAAAGACCAGTTTCATTAAGAGAAAGCCTGGTCACTTGATAAATGTTTTGTAATAAATGACCAAATGGAGAAGAAATAGGAATTTCTCCCTATTCTTCACAGTAAAATCAACTGCAGAGGTAACTAAAGTTTATACACAATAAAGCACTAGAACAATCAGAATTCTTTTTTATAATCTCAGCATACAAAAGGCCTTTATTAATATGAGTCAAAAGACAAAAGACACACACACACCCCCATGATAAATTACTAACTAAAACTTTTAAATTCTACATAGCTTCAAAAATTAGAAACGAAGAGTTAAGACAAACAGAAAAGTACAAAAAGGATGACGAATTATATCCATAATATGTAAAGAGCATCTAACATCAATGTTAAAAAGACCACAGCCCCACAGAATCCACAAGAAAAAGAGTAACAATCAAACAGAAAAATGGGCAAAGTTTTACATAAAGTTAACACAATAGTTCTTAAGCACATAGCCTGTGATCTAACAATCTGACCTCTGGGAATTTATCCTAGACATGCTTACAAAAGTAAGGCATTATAATTGTTCTATTTTTAGTACACTAAGATACCATTAATAATAAAAATGCCCAACAACAGAACTGGTTAAATAAAGAAGACTATTCTGTAAGGTGGGTGCTAATGGACAATACTATCCAAAGATGCTTTAAATAAAACAAAGCAAAAAGATACAGAAGAGTATGTATCAAGTCATACTATCTTCATGCATTTTTAATAAACCCATACATTAGCATAGTAGCGACTACATAGAATTTATCTAAAAAGATACATGAGATAATGAACATTAAAAGTTACCTCAGGTGAGAAGACTCAGTGAGTAGGAAATGAGAATCAGAAGTCACTCTTCACTGTACCTCACTTCATTAAAATTTAATATTAATAAAAGGCTTGGGTGTAGCTCCCTGGTACAGTGCTTGCCTAGCATGCATGAGACCAGTTCCATCCTCAGCACCACCAATAAATACATTATTTATTTAATTAATTAATTTTTTTAAAAAAGCTATTGCCGTCATAGGATAGAAGAAACATCCATGAGATCAGATCACCTGGATGGCTAACTCAACCTTATAAAACTAATAAACTAGTTCAGAAAAATATGATACTCAAGCTCCTCAGAAATTAAATATATTACAGTTTACAATTCTGGTATGGACAACCAAATTTTTATCTTTTCTATGTATATTTTCTCCAGATATATGATAAGAATTATGTATCATATAAAACTTGGTATTTTAACAACTTTCAATTCCAATTTTAAAAGCTCTGAGAATATTCTCTTGAGGAAAAAAATTCTATTACAAAAAAGAAATAAAATGAATTTTTAATAACTAAAATTTTAAAAACAATAGCCTAATTATTAATATCTCATTCATCTAACTGAATAATTTACTGCTCTACTATTTTACTTCCTGGATTCATGAAACACAAAAAATTAAAAAGACAATCTCAATACTCAAACACCAGTCAGGTTAACATTCCACTGAATGTGTTATCAGGTGGCAATGACAGAAATGTTTTCCCATGTCACAATCTCAACAAGTATTTTTCAATCTCATAGCCAAAAATTGTTTCAGGTACTAAGAATTAAAGAAATGAGTAAAACAAACAAAACTTCCTGTCTCACTAGCATGAAGGGACATTTGGACTCCAGAAGATTTTGTGACTCGAAGTTTAAAATCATAATAATGCCCCACTCCTGTCCCTCCACCCTAGTCTCTCTTCCTCCCCAGGTCCAGGGCCGGCTCCTCACCTCCCAACAGAGCTGGGGGCCTGGGGTAGGGGTTGACACCCGCATCGCACATGAGTGGCAGCAGCCAGCCTGTGAGAGGAGGAAGAGGCCCAGAGGAAACCAACATGGACAAGTTAAAATCACTGCAGAAGGATGAAATATGGCACTTTGTGATCTTTAAAGAATCTAGTGAAAAAAAATGCAGCAAGTTGTCCCCTCGAAATGACTGGAAGTTAGATGTTACAACAAATAATATTTTCCAAAATGTTGAACTTTGTATACAAGAGAGTATAAAAGGATCATTGGTCAGGAAGACATTAGAACAACTATATAACAGATACAAAGATCTTCAAGCCGAAAATAAAATTGGAATAGACAGTATACAACAATGCTGTGATGACCTGGCACTTGATCCAGCCAACCTTAGCGCTGTGATTACTGTGTGAAGCTCAGAGCAGCAACACCACGTGAATCTTCCAAACAGGAATTCATGGACAGCATGACAGAATTAGGATGAGCCAGCAGAGAAAAGCTAAAGGCTCCTACACCAAAGAGGGAGCCAAAATTGAAAGAACAAGGATGATTTAAAGATTTTTACCAGTTTGATTTTGCAAAGAATACAGAAAAGGATTAGATCTGGAAATGGCCATGGCCTCCCAGAAGTTGCCATTGACTCAGTACTTACTGGAAGATAATTAAATTTTGTTGCAACATCATAAATGATTGATACTAAAAGATACGTGTAATCTTCTCTTAGACTTCAGTGCAATGATTGCAGATGACATGTCTACTTATGATGACGAAGAAATGTAGCCTGTTCTTACTGATGACTTTGTGTAAACGCTGTCTTCATCAAAAAATACTTTGGCATAAGAATTAAACATAATGAACATCACAAGCAATTTATAAAACCTTCTTAAATATGTGGTTTGGGCTAGTTGCAAAGACTGTGCTGATAGTACTTCCAATGAGAATGATATATTAAAGTGTACCAGATACAAAATGGTGTTTCAGTTTGGGGGGATTTTTTATAGTCTGGCAAACTCACATGAATTATGGATGAGTAGAGTATTCAATCAAAGAAATGTCAAATAGCCAACATGAAAATTTCTTAGGCTAACCTGGTCCCTACCTGAACAATGTATTGTGTTTTAGACCCTCAGCTTCAAAAAGGTTCCACAAAAGTAGTGTGTACTTACCTTACCTATGCTGATAAGTAATGATCTTACAGAAAGCTTTATTTAGAAACTGTCTATAAAGTTAATTACACTCTCGTCTACGTTATTTACAACGTAAGTGGGTTTCATTATGTTTTTGAAATGCTTACATTCCTATTAAATAAGTTAAACTACTCAATCTGTTTTAATGTTTTGAATTGCTGTATAACACAATATTCTACATTTTTAAAATTTGTATTAATGGCTGAAAGCAGACAGTGAGGATACAGAAGAAAGGAAGTATACTTATGTTCGCTTTAATCTGTGTAACCAGTGCAATGCCTATGGCTTATCAAATTCCCCTAGTCCTTCCTCAGAAAGGAAGTACCCTGATGTAGAAACTCAGAGAATTCCTAGCTAGCAAATAAAAAGGGAAAATCGTGTATCAAACTTACTAGTCACCAGTATATGTTATTCTCCATTTTAAATTTTACAAATATATAATTAGCGTAGTCTTTCTGTGAACTCTCTTTCATTAATCACTAGACCCCATTTTGGCAAAGTGAAGCAACAATTTCTTAAAGTACATCCTAGACCAGTGAGGATGAACGTTTCAGAGCTTTTGGTGATAACAAACAGCCAGCTGCAGCCCGCATGCCATAGGCTTGCCACCACCGTCCCAAAGCGATTCAAAGGTCCTAAATCCTTAAAATACCTACATATAGTCCCCCAAACTGTCAGTTTGAGTGCCACAGTGTCAGTGTCAATAGTGTCATAGTGTCAAATACATACTTTCCCAGAAAATACTATCATCAGAGGTAAGAGGAACCCCAAATAAATTCAATTTATTTGATAATGATATAATTATTCAAAATTGGACTGTATACATCTGAAATTTTCCCTTTATGTTCACACTGCATTAAAAAATAGTTTTAGTAGGTGAAAGCTAACACTCTTAGACTATTCAAGGGATGCCTGAGAAGTTGCATGACAATTTCATACTGACACACATGCACTCACACACATACACAAATTGAAATGTCTACTGATACTTTAAAAAAGAAGCATATTCAAGTGCTTACTTGAATGATGTTCAAAATTCTTTTAAAATTTCCCTTTTGTATTGCCTAGTAAAATCTGTCTACAGGCTCTGAAAGCATGTGAAGCCTGATGACTTCACTTTAATAAACAGAACTTTTAAAATGATCATTAAGGGACCAAAAACATACACTAGAGGAAAGATAGCCTCTTTAATTATGTTGGAAAAACTGGCTGTCTACATGCAGAAGGTTGAATCTAGACCCATATCTCTCACCTTGTACTAAACTAAAATCAAAATGGATCAATGAACTAAATGATAAAACAACCCATTGGAAGATTAAATAGATAAAACTACTGAAGACATAGGCAAAGACCTTCTGAACAAACCCCAAATGCACCAGAAATAACATCAAGAATCAGCAAATGGGATCATACCAAATCAAAAGGTTTCCACACAGCTAAGGAAACCACTACTGGAATGAAGAGACAACCTACAAAATAGGAAAAAAATTCTGCCTGCTAGTCCTCAGAGAGATGACTAATACCTACAAATATAAAGAACTCAAAAAAAATTAGACCCCCCTAAATGAAAAAGACCCAGTTGAAAAATGGCCAACTGAAACGAATATACACTTATAATAAGTAAAAATGGCCAATAAGTACATGAAAAAAAATGTCCAAAAATCTCTGGCCATTAGAGAAATGCAAATTAAAATCACACTGAGATTCCATCTTACCACAGAAAGAATGGCCATCATCGAGAAACCAAATAATAACAACTTCTGGCAAGGCTGCAGGAAAAAAGGAGCCCTTATGTATCATTAATGAGAACGTAAACTAGTGCAACAACTATGGAGATCAGAATGGAGATCCCTCAAAAAACTAAAACTAGAAAGTCCATTCATTCAACCCAGTTATTCCTCATCTAGGTATTTTCTCAAGAGAGTTAAAGATACCACATTGTAGCGATCCATGCATATCCGTGTTTATAGCAGCACAATAGCTAATTCCTGGAAGCAAGCATATACGTACATCAACAGACGAATAAAGAAAATGTGGTATTTATATACAATGAAGTACTACTTGGCTATAAAGAATGACAAACTTGAGGCATTTGTAGGAGAATGGATATACTTCGAGACCAATAATGTTAAGGGAAATCAGACACACAAGTTTAAATATTGCATGGTTTCTCTTACCTGAAAAACTAAAAGTATAAATAAAGAGCAAAATGGAAAACAGAAAACAAGAAATAGAACTTTTGCAAATGGGAGGACAAGAGAGAAGGAGGGGGAAGAGAAAGGAGGAAAGAGGTTGAAAAAAGAATTGAGATGTGTGATGTACATGTACCACCTCCCCAGGAGGAGTGTGATCATCGTGTACCGCAAATATATACTGATAAAAATAAAAATGAAAGAAAAAAGTCATAAAATCACTGTCGTTGTGCAGTCATTCACACAACTCTTCCTGAATAGCAAGGTAACCCTCAAAGGATGAAGACTGACACCATTGAGAGTCAAGAGCCTTAACAGGCTTTGCGGGCACTTCCAAAGAGGAATGTACAAGTATTCAGAGCAGTAAAATCATATCAGGGCTTGCTTATTTAGCATGTAATAATTCAACATTTACTAGGCATCCATTATGCCAGGTAGCAGACAATACTTTAAGTGGACTAACCTTCACTAAGACGCAGAAGCTCTGCTGTGCTTTTATTTATTTATTTGGTGCTGGGGATCGAACTCAGGGCCTTGTGCTTGCAAAGCAAACACTCTAACCACTGAGCTAAATCCCCAGCCCCTCTGAGGTGCTTTTTAAAAAAGGAAAGTCACTTTATTTATAATCACATCTCATTTATGGCCTGCTAGACTTAGCCGATCTGTAAGCTCAGTTTTAGCACTGGGTTACCGGGGTCAAGAGGTGAGTAAAATCAGCTGGGAGAGTAAAATCAGCTGTTGAGGGTCAGATCACAGGCTCCGCTCAGGCCAGCTGCTCTGTAAATGTCTGCAGCAGATCACAAACCAGCCAAGAGGGCCGGAATTAAGTCACCAAATCTACCACCCACATAAGAATAACAACTCGCAGCGCACAGCCTGCTAGTATCTATGCCAGAATTCTCAATACTGCAGTATCTACCTCTCTCTTGCATATTTAAGAACTTAAATGACATGGGTTATATCATACATACCTCAAAATGATGATCAATCAACTCAAAATATTCCTGAAGGGGCAGAGATCCAGAAAAAGAACATGCAAAGTCTTTGCTTCCCTGTTTTTCAAAATATTCCTGTAGGCGAAGAATAAGCTCATTTGTTATGAGCCAAAGATCTTCAAACTGTTCACTCTGAATGCGATACCGTTCTAAGAAAAAAATAATTAGGGGAAAACGCTCATTAACACACCAATACAAGCTGAAATTTGGGTGAACTATCACTAAGTTTGACATGAACTCTACAATTAAAAGGTCAAAAGTTTCTTTTTTTTGTAATACAGGCAGGATTTCCACTAACCTTATAAAAATACTTGCACTGCCCTGTTATTGTCTACATCAAACCCGAGACACTTTGAAATCTGACCCCAACAGCAGGTGGTCACTCCATTTCACCTTGTATCTAATACTACATACTATGAGAACCCAAATCTGGGTTTTTTAAAAACAATGCCTTTAATAGGTAAGAAAATAACCATTACAAAAGTATAATCTGTGTTATTACACTGTTTTGCAATATTAATGTGAAATAAAATTTACTCTATAGAAAGCCCCATATTTCAGGGATTGTAACCAGCATAAACTCCCATGATCATAATTAAAATCTTCTATTCTCCTAATAGCTCTTTGATTTGAAGAGAGATTTCATGGCCAGATGCTTCCCTAAATATAAATCCTCCCTCTCCCTGAAGCCTCTGCTCCAGGAGAACCCAATTCCTGTACACTTTCTACAGTGACGACGGGGACGGCGATGCTGCCGGCAATGGTGAGGACAATGTGGCAGTGCCAGCGTCCACGATAAGAGCACTTACATTTGGTGGGCACCAACTAGGTGCCAAGGCTTAGCCCGACTGGGTAGCCTCCCTCCTGCACTCCTCCATGAGGTAAAAAACTCTGGGGGCTATCCAGGTACCCTCTCTCCAGGGTGACCTGAGACTCCTTCAGAGCCTACTTCAGTTCCAGTGAGAGCTGAACTACAGGTTTGGGCTTTTCTCTCTCCACTCGGATGGCTGCCCACCTCCTCTTCTCCAGATGTGTCTTGACAGAGCTCCTGGGCCGGGAACAAGTTAGAATCCTAGCCTACATTCCAGGTTCCTCCAGTTCCCAGTGACCCTGGTGTCCAGGTCCCCACCCTAACTTTCATAGAGCCAGTATCTAGCAAGGAATCTTCAGAACTCTCTCAAAAGGGCTTGTCAGGACAAATGTCAAAGTTAAAGGAGAGTCCTCGGCCACTTTACTACTCCACCCAGCTGAAAGCAAGCCTCACTCCAATCCAGCACCTCCTCCGGTGCTCAGCATGTGGGGAATCTAGTTTGAAACTTGCTCAAACTACTTCCTTTAGACTCCAAAGGGAGAAAAAGACTACTTCTCTAAACAAAAGCTACTTGGTACCACTGTATCTCTCTCCAGGAAGTTGGCTAAGGCATATCATTATGAGGGCTGAATTTCTGTTACTCCTGGGGACCCTCAAGATTTATTCTACCCAAACCCATCTATCCACCATGAGAATCGGGCCCCAGGCACACCCTCCTGGGAACATGCATCAACAGAGAGCATGACTAATGTCATCCCATCCCGAGTGGAGAATCACTCTCTTGCTGTTGCAGGCAGAGAGAGACAGAGAAAGAGAGAGTAACAAGACACGAGGTGATGCCCTTATTGCCCAACCTCTCCTATAGAAAAAAAGCTAACTCAGAAGTACTGGACTACCTGCTTCCTCTATCAAAAGCAGTTTACCATAATACCTCTTAAAACAGGGGAAAGGCTGTCAAAGAAATAGTTTGCCATAGTAACTCTAATACGGGGAAAAGGGTATCTGAGGAGTGGTTTATTGTAGTAGCTCTTGTCCAATATTAAGATAACATCAGTCTAATCCTATTTTAAACAATCCCTCCTGTCACAGTATAAAAGGGGTTTTCTCTGTACATATATATTTCTTATTGGTGCAAGCTTATTACAATACATCTCTGTGCTAATTGGTCACCTAGAGAAAAAGTTCTGAGTAGTCTATTTATAGTTATAAATCTGTCACAAATTGTCATAGCTCAACTTGATCATTACATCAAAGAGCATACTCTGACTTAAAAGTAACTGTTTTGTGTGTTCTGTGTTTTCTGCTTGTCCATTTAAACTGATTAAGGTACCTACAGATGCTTTGTTAAGCTTTCTGAACTCATATCAATTTTGTTTCTTCTTTATTTTTGCCTTTGTAAATTTATGGTTCTTTTGGGTCCTCCACAAAAAATGGTTATCTAGGTTTTTGGGGAGAGTCAAATTCTCTTAAAGATATTACAGGATGATGGCTAATGGGCTTCACTTACAAATAAAAAGCCTTGAAGTTTGATGGTGGTTAATTGGCTTGACTCACATAGGACTTATAGATAAAAAGCCTCAAAGTTTGATAGCATAAAGGTTATATATGATTTAACCTGTGTCAACTTTCAGATATATATTAGCCTCCAAAGTTTCTACTAAGATTGGTTTATAAAGAAATAGATACTCATGATATTAACCCAAATGATTTTTTGGGCCAATGTCACATACCTTGACAGTGAGCTAATTTAAATCATTTTATAAAATAAAAGATGTCTTTAAAGTTGGTGATATATTTCCATCTAGATTAGAATGTTGTATCTATTGTTTTTATAAATGCAATGTCTATTTTGGTCATATACAATAACTTAAAGAGCTTTTCCTTGGTCCAAGATAATATATATATAACTTTAAAAAGGTATTAACTGTTACAATTTATTTCTCATATATCATGTAAAATTGCCAAGATAAAAATAAGTAGGGAATCCTTAGGCTTGGAAAAACTAGTGAACAAGCCTCCCCTCTGTGAATAAAAGAGCAGCTGCCTGAGCCAGCTTTTTTGGTGTTTATCTACCAACAGGACTACTCCATTTTTCCAGAGTCTTATGGTGACATACCCCAAAATACGTTATTAAATATATTATTATAATACATTGGTTAAAAGACTAAGGTTTCTATGTCTAAAATAATACAGTTTTCATAAGGTATTGAGACGCACTTGATTAAACTTTAAAAACCAGATTAAAAAACAAAGGCTCTGTGTTGTAATAATGTAGTTCCCTTGTTTTCCATTGTTTCGCTTTTGGGTTACTTAAACTGAGTTTTAAAAGTTAAATTGAAATGTTGGCTTATAAAATGTTTTCAATAATCAACCTGCGATTGGTTAAATAAACCGCTATTATCTCAGTTTATAACATAACCTACGTATCTAAAAACAAGTATGCTATAAGTCTAAGATTTAAAGTTAAGCTTATAGAGATAAAACTACACAAGTTTAATGTATACAAGTAACTAATGGGTAGTCTCTTTTATACAATATACACAAACATTAGATATATAAAATGCTCAGAATTTGGTATCTCTCTCTAAGCTGCTCCTAGCATTTAAAACTAGGTCTACATCTATTGGCACTGATTAACACTTTGTTATTGAATAAATGAGATACACTTGAATATTATAATAAGTCTATAGGTGATCCACAGCACTGTTTCCTAAACATAGAAGACCTCTACAAGCATTCCTTAATTCCTGTCTGTGCAGTTATACACTGAAAACCTGTCTAAAAAAGTCTAAATTCTTCCTTAAGTGGAAAAACTAAGTAAATATATATAAAGATTTCTATATAACCTTGAGGCTACATTATTGCTAACCTCACAATGTATCAAATGTATTTATGCTTCCTAAGTGTACAGGCCTTCAAAGATACAAAGCTGAAAAACACCTTATACTGATGACTTCTGGACTGAAGTTATCTATGGTGGTAAAACTTCTTGTGATTGTTATGACTGTGTTGTAATGGTATGTGATTTACAGCTCCAAATTTTTTTAAACTTTCTATGAGCTCCTTGCATATTTCACAAGTCTATAGATATAAAGATCTTTAGAGTGAAATTTTGAGTGTAAATCCAGCTATGTCTTCCTGACTCATTGATGAAGATTAAAGAAGTTATACGCCAGGAACAAGGACAGTTTTTCCGGATATGAGCAACAGATCTCTGCAGGACTGGCAAGGATGCCTAGATTAGTCATGAAACAAAGAGACAGGCCGTGGCCCAACCTCAGTTTCATGCGGGCTGCACAAGCAGTGTGACCCCAAGATGAGGTGAGGGACCCACACAGCCTGACCTTGGGACTTACACAGAATCCCACTTTTTCTCTCTTTTTTTCTTTTCTTTATCCCATTATCTCTTTGTAAGATTAAACAAGGGCCATCTCAAAGACATACATCTTAATCAATTATAGGTAGCTCAGTGTTTGTCCCCAAAACATCACCTCTACATTTTATTGTATAAACTTGGGGCCAATTTAAAAGATTTTAATAGGTTGATTTTTCTCCAAATGTAAGTTAAAAGAGTAGAAAGACAAGTCCTCAAACTTGGTTTTATAATAAGGAAAGAGAATAAACAAATATCCCATCTAACAATTTACAGCTCTTCTCTGTAATAAAGTATTTTATACTAAAATAAAAATTTAAATATTGTTTCAGAGATTAAAAAACCCCAAACGTTCTAACCTAATAACGTCAACATATTTGTTATGCCAAAATGTTGTTTGTTCTTGATTTCAAATTTTTCCTCTAAAACTTTAAGATTGTTTTCCATTAAAATGATCATGGTTAGATTAGTTACAGTTCCCTGGTCATACTTTATATTTCAAAGTGCTCAGTAACCGGACGAAATTATGATAGTTAAACCTACTGCTCCCACTTCAATACTGGTATAACTGCCCTCCTGCATGTTCAACAACTGAGGCTTACAGACCAAAGCTAAAGAAAAAGATAACTGGGCTAAGAGAACAGCCAATACTTTGCCCCTAACCTTCCAAGGTCGACAAGGACCCAGGACATGAGGAGACCTCGATAATGTCTTCAGCTCTGGTGAGTTGGGAGATTGTTAGACCCCAGTGGACAGGAGTCAACCAATGTACATGGTGCTAAAAGGAGAGTCACCAAAGAAAAAAACATTTCCAATGCTTCCAAGAGGAGCTATGTGGTCTAGAGAGACCATGATTCATCATGGCAGGTGACCCTGACAGAGGAACTAAGAGGTTCTGTACCAAAGATAATCCCTGGGGAGCCTTAACTGACCTTAATATATAACACGAGGTTAAGTTTGATTAATGTAAGTATCAGTTTAACTTGGTATGAAACACCTAACAGAAAAGTATAATCAACAAAAGAGGTGCATATAAAAAATAATAGATATACAAGTATTAAATATACGTGCATAGGGCTCCAAGTACTATACTGGCCCGTGCTGACAGTATCCAGTTACACCTGTACCTTGTCACTATTATGGTCCAATGGAGCTTGAAAAAAAAAAAAGGCCACAGTGACAACTACAAAAGATCAACAAAAATCTTTTAATTCCTTAGCTAAAATTATTCTTCACAAGCACAAAGGCTCTCAGTTTTCTTAGAGCTACAACTAAAAAACTTACATGCTATAAATAAAATGTGTTGTCTTTAAAAAAGTCACATCAAATAAGAAAAAATATCTTAAAACAAAACTAAAAAAATCAAGAATCCAGAAACATGGAAAGAATTAAATTTGTGAACAAGGTACTATTGTAGTAACCTCTTGAATCTCAAAAAGCAGGAGAAATTTTATGTATTTTATTTTATGCCAAGCAGTCTAAAACAGTGAGAGATACAGCACTTAGAAGTAAAATTCTAAAATCAGACCACCTTGCTTGGCATCTGAGCCCCTCTCTGTGGTAACTGTATGAAGCCTGGCAAGCTTTTAACTATAGTGGTCCTTTGGTATCCAACGGTGACCAGTCCAGGATCCATCCCTGCAGACACTAAAATCTGCAGGTGCTCAAGTCCCTTACGTAAAATGGTGTAACACTGGCACTGGCACATAAGCTAGACACCTCCTCCTGTATACTTTAAATCATCACTAGACTACTCGTAATACCTAAGGCAACGTAAACGCTGTGTAAACACTGTTACACTGCACTGTTTAGAGAACAATGACAAAAACAAGTTTTCTATTGTCACTATAGAGACAATTGTTTGTCAGATATTTTCAGTCTGCAGTTGATCAGATTTGGGATGTGGAAGCTGTAGAGCAAAAAAGGTGATAGAGACTGATTCATCGATGAGTTCTCCTCCTGGTTTCTACGCAGGGCCCTTAAATAAGCCTCACAGTGGTGGGCCCTAACTGCTCCCCTGCCAGTGCCTCCTCTCAGCAAAGAGCAACCAACGCCCCCACATCCTTAGCCTCAGTTAGGGCCACCACCGTGGGGGGCAAGGATTGAGACCCAGACATAAAGGGGTAAAGGGCAAGGGCCTGAACAAAACTAAACAAACGGTAAACCAAAGGCAAGGTGAGAAAAGCCTCCAGGGAAATTAGAGTGCAGAAGAGAAAGAAACTGATAGAATTTGCTGGCAACAGGAAGCCTGGCAAGTAGCAGCAAACAGTGACAAATCTGCATTTTTGTATGTCCTCTGCCCCTTCACATCTGCACTCTCAGAGCTGCACATAAGCTTCTAGATCCGTGCACTTCGTTGGCATCCTTGCCCCTCATCTAGCAAGGGCTTTTCTTTGTTCTTTCTAATAAAGTACACCCAGTGTCATTCCCTAATTCTTGTTAAGTTCTATTGTGTCACTCTTCTTAGCCTTCAGAACAAGAAAGCAGAGGAACTGGTTACAATCTCATCTACTCCCACAAAACCGTGACTTCTCAATCACTTACAGAAGTTCCATATGCACAACACTCTGTCTTAAACACTCTCTCACTTAACCTTCAACAGCAGAATAGGGGAAATAGTGCCACCACATTTTACCAAAAAAAAAAAAAAATTAATGCAGCGACAGAAGAGTTTAAGTAATTTGCAAAGTCATCTAGGCAGTAAGTTATAGAGCACAGACTGGAATTCTGATTATTCATAAAAATATTAATCTTAAACATCTCAGTATTACATCTCAGAATTTATGTAGAAACTCAGTATGTTTACACTCCACTAGGTACTTATATTGCTCAGCTTTCACACCACTGGAAAAAATATAAAACACCCACAACATAAAAGAGGAAAGATTTACTTGGCTTATGGTTCTGTAGGTTCAATCCATGGCTGGCAGGCTCCAAGGCAGAAGAGATAACACTTTTTACCGTTTTTTGTAAATGTCACTGAAATGTCATTTTAATACTTTGGAGACTGTGCTCGCTTCGACAGCACATACACTAAAATACTTTGGAGACCCACGGTTGTGGTGGGGTGGAGTAGACAGATAGAAGGGAGAATGATGATGATCAAGAACAATATTAAAAGCTCATCTGGACAGTTTCACAGCTGAATTCTACAAGAAATTCAGAGATGATCTAATAACACTATTCCTCAAACTCTTTAATGAAATTGAAAAAGAAGCAGTACTTCCAAAATCATTCCTGGAAGCAAGTATTACCCTGATACTAAAACCAGAAAAGGATCCCACCAAAAGAGACAACTACAGACCAATTTCCCTAATGAACAGAGAGGCAAAAATTTTCAGTAAGATACTAGCAAACAGAATGCAATTGATTATCAAGAAGATTATACGTTACGACCAAGTAGGATTCATCCCAAGGATGCAGGGATGGTTCAACATACACAAAGCAATACATGTAATACACTGTATCAACAGAATCAAAGACAAAAATCACATGATCATCTCAAGAGATGCAGAAAAAGCATCTGATAAAATCTAACACCCATTCATGATAAAAACCCTACAGAAATTAGGCATACACAGTCTATATCTAAATCTGATAAAAGCTATCTATGGCAAACCAACAGCCAACATCACACTAAATGGTCAGTAACTTGAAGCTTTCACACTAAAATCTAGAACAAGACAAGGCTGTCCACTATCACCACTATTAATTTAATATAGTTCTAGAAACATTAGCCAGAGCAATCAGGCAAGAGAAAGACATAAAAGGAATAAAGATAGGAAAGGAAGAAGTTAAACTATCATTATTTGCGGACGACATGATACTTTACATAGAAGACCCCAAGAATTCCACCAAAAAACTTCTAGATTTAATAACTAAATTCAGCTGCATAGCTAGATACAAAGTCAACACCCAAAAGTCAATAGCATTCCTATATACTAATAACAAACTCACTGAGAAGGAAATAACAGAAGATACTCCTTTCACGATTGCATCAAAAAACAATGAAATACTTAGGAATCTATCTAACAAAACAAGTAAAAGTTCTTTTCATTGAAAACTACAGTACTCTAAAAAAGGAAATTGAAAGGGATTTCAGACAATGGAAAGATATCCCATGTTCATGGGTAGGAAGAACCAACATAATGAAAATGGCCATACTTCCTAAATTACTATACAGATTTAATGCAATTCCAATCAAAATACCAATAACCTACTTCACAAAATTAGAAAAGGCAATCATGAAATTTATCTGGAACCAGAAGACACCAAGAACAGCAAAAACAATCCCGGGGCAATAAGGCAAGGGGTATCACATTCCCCAACTTGAAATTATACTATAAAGCTTCTGTGGTAAAAACAGCATGGTATTGGCACAAAGACAGACCCAAGGACCAATGGAACAGGCTAGAAGATGCGGAAGCAACTCCAGACACACTCAAATACCTTCAACAAAGGAGCCAAACACCCCCACTGGAAGAAAGATAGCCTCTTTAAAAAATGGTGCTGGAAAAACTGGCTTGCCACACGCCAAAAACTAAAACTAGATACATGTCTCTCACCATGTACTAAGCTAAAATCAAAGTGAACCAAAGATCTGAACACTAAAAGAGAAACACTAAATCTCCTGGAGAATAAAATAGGAAGAACTCTCGAAGACATAGAGGTTGGGAAAAAATTTATGAACAGAACCCAGACTGCACGGGAAACGATACAAGGAATCAGTGCTTGGGACCACATCCTATTAAAAGGCTTTTGCACAGCAAAAGAAATTAGTAATACAGTGGGGTGAAAAATCACAGACTGGGAGAAAATTTTTGCCAGCTGTCCCTCAGACAAAGGTATAACATCTAGAATATATAAAGAACTCAAAAAAACCAACCCCCCGCAAATTTAAAGACCCATCCAAAAATGGGCATCTGAAATGAATAAACATTTCTCAGAGGAAGAAATAAAAATAGCAAATGAATATATGAAAAAATGTTCAATATCACTGGTCATTCGAGAGATGCAGATCAAAACAACACTAAGATATTATTATCTCAATCCAGAAAGAATAGCTATTATTAGGAAATCAACCAATAACAAGTGGTGGCTGGGTTGTGGGGGAAAAGAAATCCTCCTCCACTGGTGGTGGGAATGCAGACTGGTCCAACCACTGTGGAAATCAGTGTGGAGATTCCTCAAAAAACTACAACTAGAGGTTCCATTTGACCCAGCTATTCCTCTGCTTGGTATCTTCCCAGAAGAATTAAAATCATCATACCACAGTGATATATGTACAACCATGTTCATAGCAACACAATTTGTAATAGCTAAGTCTTGGAAACAAACTAAATGCCCAACAACTAATGAATAGCTAAAGATGTGGTTTTTCTACACAATGGAGTACCAGTCTGCCATTAAAAAGGACAAACTAGAGACATTTGTAGGTAAATGGATGCACCTTGAGAACATACTCCTAAGTGAAATAAATCAGACACTCATCAGTACACATCAAATTGTTTCTCTGATATGAGAAACCATAAGTGTAAATAAGGACAAAGGGGTATAATAGATATTATGTAAAAAAAAAAGATAGTATTCAAAAGAGAGGCGAACTAGATAGGGAAAAAGAGGAAAAAGAAGGAAGGTTAAAAGAAAAGTAAGAAAGGGAAGAAATGGAAAAATGTTAATAAATCTGTTGCAAATAGGGAAGGGTGGGGGAATGGAAGGGAGGGCAGGGGAAGAGGGGGGAAAACCAAGATATATCATGTACACATACAAAATAACCATGTTGACTATGATCATTATGTATACAATGTAGGTAAAAATAATACATGTTCTTGGTAAAAATTTTTAAAAATTAAAAAAAAAAAACTCATCTGCTCCAACCTAGTGTTGGGGTCCTACATGTTAAACCTCAAGTGGCATTTATTCACTCTTTCATTCATTTATATAATTCAATGCAAAATGATGGGATAAAATAAAAAATTAGGCAGAGCTCACAGGAGATGTGGAAAGATAGTGTGGTGACAACAGAAGAGTGAACTGTACTGGTGGCATCACACATGAGGGTTGACTTTGCCCGTGATGTCCAACATCCCCCAGGAACAGATCACCATGTTGATGTATGTAAAGACCTGCCATGCAGCAGAAGAATGAGATAAGAGCAGGCACAGGAGTCAGAGCAATAACTACATAATACATCGTTACAGATATTCAGAGAATTTGTGTTCCAAGAGCAAGCCAGCGTCCTCAGGCTGTGTGGAAGTATTTTTGAGGCTTCGAGCTCCTTGGTCTTTGGTGCTCACTCAGAAGTCTTCCCATGTCTTACAGAAGAAAAGAAGAAAGAAAGGTCACATCCTAAGGTACAGGCATATCTGTCCCTCCCCTTCCATCCTGGGACGGACATTTGGTTCTGGCTAAATGCTGGCTTCAGCTCTCAACAATCTGTCCCAGTGAGAGCAGATGCTTGGTTTCTGATTCCAGGCTGGCTCAAAGATCTTGTCCTTCTGCATGTGTGTCTCTCCTGGGGTAGCTGTTCTCCCTAGCCATGATCCCCTCCTCTAGACCCAGACAATGCTTTAGGCTTCCTGAGGGAAGAAGCTGCTATAGTTTATATTACATTCCACTCCCAAGGCTCATGTGCTCTTAGGTGGAGCTTTTGGGAGTGACTGAATTATGGATGTGTGACACTAGATTATGGGTGTTTGGTACCAGGCTAGTCCACTGATTGGTTTAGCATACTTCAGGTGTGGATAATGGACTTACTAACAAGGGAAGACCTACCCTGGGTGTTTGGTGACACCAACCAATAAGCTTTTGGCCTGGATGGAATAAAAAGGGAAAGAAGAAGACAGGCAAGCTGTCCCCCTTCTTCCACACCATGAACTGTTTCCCCCCTGCCACGCCCCTCCACCATGCTGCCCTACGTTGGAGCCAGCCAACTATAGACTAACATCGCTACAAACAGTGAGCTTAACCTTTTCTCCTTTAACTTGTGGGTGTCGGGTATTTTGTCCCCGGCAGTGAGAAGGTAACTAAGACAGGAGCTCAGCTTTTTGCAGCTTTGCTGTCTCCTAGAACACTGGCTCACATCCTGGGCATCTGGTAACTGAATGAAGTAAAGAAGCCACAGAGAAATCTAGGAAAAAGCAGTGGTTAAACACAAAGGCCTTGAGGCAGTGGTACACTTTTAGGAGCAATGCAGAGGCTGGTATGCCAAAACTAGATAGAACTCTAGTTTCTACTAGTTTGTCCATGTCGATACTCCAAGAAGATATGGAAACAAGACATATTCAGGTGGGTCCAAGTAAGCCTGTCAACCAAAAGTGAGAACCTGATCGGAATCTATCACCGGGGAAAACATGGACAAGCATTTCAGCAGAACACCAACAGCACTCACATGCCTAGCTGACCAGGAGCTGAGCTGTTGATGGGGAAAGCTTTGTACCTCATCTGAAATGCTGGGCCTGGTCCTCCTTCACAGCTTACCCTGGGTGCAGGTGCTGGACAGAGGAAAGCAGGGATGCTGCAGGCTGGCCAAGAGAAGCAAGAGTGCCCCGAACTCCTCCCCCAGAGAGGCTGGGCATCCTGTCTCAGCTGCCTGTAACTGGAATATTCCTCTACCGTTGGAAAACAACAAAATCTCTAATCTGACAAAAGGAAGAGTGGGCAAGTCTGAGCTTTTCCCTCATTGTTTTATAGATTTGGATTATCGCAGGGGGGTCTATGACCTCTGCTGAGAGAGTCACCTCAATCCTCATCTAGTCACAGATTATCCCTATTTAAAAAATAAAAGTGGGGTTGGGGGTTTAGGTCAAGTAGCAGAGTACTTGTCTAGCAAGCACAAGGACCTAAGTTCGATCCCCAGCAACCTCCCTCCACAAAAAAGTAACAGAGAAATGTCAAGTGCAATCACTTCAAAAGACAAAGATAGGGGCTGGGGATTTAGCTCAGTGATTAGAGTGCTTGCCTTGCAAGCACAAGGCCCCGAGTTCGATCCCCAGCACCACAAAAAAACAAAAACAAACAAAAAGACAAAGATAAATCAGAGGACAGAGAAAGTGGCTCAAGGTAATTAATCATTTATAGTTTCAAAAAGATGCTAGGTAACACTACATCCATTCATTCAAAAAACGACCACTCAGTGGTAAGTGCTGAGGAGGCCATCGTGGACAACACGTGCATGTCATGACCCTCATCGCAGTAAGAAGGCAGAAAACAAGCAAATACCAAAAGAGAAATTGTGAAAGGGCTGTGCTGCAGGCAAATGGATGCTGTGGTGAAGATGAGTGGCTGTTCTTTCTTCAGAGATGATGGTCAGAGAAGGCCACACTGAGAGGGTGTCATCAGTGACAGTAATGTCAGAAACAATGATGAAAATACTACTAACAGCTAACGCTTACCAAACACTCACAGTGTACCAGGAAATAACCAGTAGCATTTAAGAAAATCTCTCATTTGACTCATATATAATATACTATTTTATGGCCATTTTACAGATGGTTAAGTACTTTTTCCAAAATCGCTCAGATAAACTATGAGCAGAGATAAGATCTAAACTATCCATTTCCATATTCCTAGTTATTTTATACAAAAAGCTTAAACTTTAAGGTGGAGGAAATGACATATACAAAGACCTCAGGGTTGAAAACTCAGATGTGTTCCAGGAACTGAAAGAAAGCCCCAGTGAGGGAGAGAGCACCCCTCGATGAGGCGGGCATCAGAGCCATAACACACAGGGAGCTTGGCAGAGTCTAGATAGAATTATAAACACAGAGGTCTTGAAGCTAGAGGGTAGCATGGTTATGACTTAAGTGTTTGTTTCTTTGTTTGCTTTTATTACAAGAGCTGCCAAGTAGAAAATGAACGGGAAAGTTCTAAGAACGAACTTACAGTCCAGACATTGTACTCCGGTCCAGGCAACAGATAGTGATGCCATAAGGAGCGATTACGGGGAGCATGCAAGGAAAAAATGCCTAGTTTCTCAGATCTTACTCTCTGAGAAAACCTGAAAATCTAGTAACATTTCAAATTGTTACTTCAGTTAAATTATCCAATTTTCAATTTCTTCATCTACATGAAGGGAAAAAATGAAATACCTCACCAGGTTGTTAGGGAGATTAGATATCATACTATATAGCAGAGACCTACACAAATGCAATTTATCTTTGTATTTGTTAAAATTTACAGCAAGCAAAATTAGATGCTAAAAAAATCCTGTTTGAAAACATTAAAATGATCTGATACAAAAGGTATAGAGTACAACAAGTAAAAAACTTAACATTCAATGAAAAACCCAAATATAAGTAAAATTCTACTGTAACTAAGTATAAAACATTAATATCACCAAATAATATAAACATAAAAATCATAATAAATACTTGAACAAGTGAGATATATTCTGTAAAGTTAAATTTGTGGCTTATAAAAATTTGCAACAATGTAACCAGGGAAAAAAGAAAACTAAAATTCTCCACAATGAAAAATTAGACTTGGGATTCAGAAAGATAAGCAATAATCTTAAATTGACTTTTTTCAGATTAGCCAAAATCAAAAGGAATCAGTGAGTCAAAGGTTGTAAGGCATCATTTTGATTATTAAGCATTTTCTCAGCATTAGTACTCCAAGATGGTTAACACTGCTCCTAGAAACTTTCCAGACTATAAATTTCAGAGAAAATGAAAATGAAAAATTCTATTTATAATACAACATAAAAGAAACTGTATTTTTATATACACCTTTAAAATAATAAAATCAAAAGAACTGCCAAAAAACTTGTTTCTCTCTTTTTCCTTTGCATTTTGTAATTGCAGCTAAGTGGAAATAATCATTTTGGCTTCCAGATAAAATAAAATTCAGATGATCAGAGCCCAGTCGATTGGCACTCTCCTCTACCACAAGTGGAGAAAAGAATCCATTTAATTAAGTAGGGGACAAGAGTGTATCACATCAGTCTCTACTCATGTCAGAATTATTTGAACCTAACCAATATGTTTTATTTATATCATAAACAATGCATCTCTATAACTTATGCTATTTAGAAATTTTAAAATATAAGATGGAAAAGCAGATGAATGCCTTTCAGATCTAAAATTTGGAGGCAATACTATAAACAATTTCAGTAGACATAATATTACAAATATAAAACCTCTTCAATGTTAGTAGAACGTTATGAAGGTTTACCTACATTTATTTTTCAAAAGGCTTTTTTAAAAGCTAGATTTTTATAATAAGCACAGTATTGCTTGAAAACACTGCTAAGACACTGCTAAGATAAATATTAACTGCAATACATTGATGGCCCACTATATACTTTAAACTGCTCACAGGGTGGGCATCACATGACTTCAGATTTGATCATTCCAATCATTAATTGTCCCTAAATTTCTTGACTTCATTAAAGGACTATCACAGCACTCTTACAACATAATCTAGGCACTGGAGAACATTCACCGATCTCTAAAAATCCCTCTCCGTCTTCCTGGAACAACCTGCACCTAAATCTCCTACTCATTCCACAAGATCATTTACAAACAAAACTGCCTAAGAACCCTCATTCTTGTGGGATCCAGTAATACTGAAAGTGTGTTTCTGTAAGCATAGTAAACACTGTGTGATTGATTCTTGTCTCTTCCATTATTATCCTGGAGCTCATGAGAGCCACAGCAATATTATTATCATTCTGCTGAGTGGCAAAGGAACACTGTGCTCTGCCAAAGAAGAGTGAAACAAGACTCTCACATCCCTTGATCTGAAGACATTTTGACTACCACATTTCAAGATCGCATAAGCTTTCTTTCAGCAATTGCAAAAAGAACACTTTTCAAGCCCCAACCCTGTTGACATGCATAATTAAAATTCTATTCTCATATCTGCAACAAAAGAATTAAAATGGATAAGCAGAGGACTTTTAAACTTAATCTTGTTCAGTTTGCTCACTCTCTCTAGCACATTAAAATCTTTCAGAATATTGCAAAGTCCAGTCTATCTGTTATCTTTCCCACTTCTCAAATGCCTACCGCAGGCTTCACTAATTGACTTTTTGCAATTGCTCAGCCCTGCTTTTGTAGGCTGAGAGTTTGCATCTATTTAGCATTTTTTGTTGATTACCAAAGTGACTGAGTCTAGAATTCAAAGCTGAAAATCACTGCCTTACAATCTTGGAGATGTCTCCAATTTTCCTACAGCAACCAATGATTTTGATGAAAGTTAAATGCCATCTTATTTATCTTTCTAGTCTTTAACAATATGTTACTGGTCCTCAGTGCTCCAAGGCTTCACAATAATGTGAGTGTCTCTTTTCTCATTTATTTGGGCTGTACATCAAGTAGACCTTTCCAGTGTCCATAACTGTGACATCTCGCTTCCTGGTCTCCATCCCAGCAGCCCACTCCCACAGTCACGCTTTGTCTGATGAGCTCGTCACTGTAACAGCTTCTGACATCAGCAACTGATGCTTTCTCTGACCACCACCTTCTGTTTGTCTAGTTCACTGGCTTTGGAATTCCTACTACTTCAATTCTCCAACTTTATAGAGATTTTGATCCACAAAATCCATTATTTTTTTAAGACATATCAATTTTCTCCAATCATTACATCTCTCCTTACCAGTTGAGATTTGTTAGTACACCATTACAATCACTCTCATATAAATATATTATCTGAAATTCTGTGGTTTAAAATTTAAGATCTGCTTTAGCTACTTGGATGCCAACAAATAAATCACTTGCCAGGAAAATTACCTAACATGGATGACTGGTTTCACTCCAAAATGCAAGATCTAAATGTTAAATGGAAACTCATCACTGCTTGTTTTCCTCCTGAGTTGCTATTTTACCCTCCAGGAGGCCAATGCTGTGCCTTTTTAAAATTTAAACATCATCGAAGCTCCCTCATCTTTCTATCAATAAATATATAAAGTCTCCCTGGACTACCCAAACCCTATTAGAGAGGAGTTGTGCAAGTGTGTTCCCTGTGCTGGGGCGGAGCTCAGGAGTACAGCAGATGCTTAGTGTGCGCACAGCCCTGAGGAGTTCAATGCCCAGCACTAGAACAGGGTGGAGAGACGTGCATCTCATCCTCTCTTCTTCTCAAGAATTTCACTGCTTTGTGGCCCACTTGTTTTTCCTCACTATCACCTCTCCTGCTGAACACAACCATGTCAATGACTACTCAAACATGTTCTAATATTGCTCATTTTTTTAAAAAAAAGCCACAACTCCTTCATCTTACTGCCCAATTTGGAATCACTGGGTTTAATGGTCCAGTCTTTACTGAAAACAATACCAGTGGTGGCGAACCTGTCACACTTGTTACTGTGTTTTTCTTTTAAAACAAAAGATGTTAATGTAGTTGTTTTTTCTAAACTAAAATATCCGTATTCAGGTTTAATTGCAGTGTTCGCACTTTGCACTAAATAAGTGGGTTTTGGACTGTAGTCTGGCACTCAGTCTCTAAAAAGTTCCCCATCACTGCTATATAGTATAATTTCATAATACTAGATACTCTAAATTTACCCTTAGATCAAGCTGTAGCTTAGATTGCACTAATTTGGGCTCAGAATTATATTTAGGAGACAGAGTTTTATCATTATCCTGTAAAGCTCTATGAAACTTGTCACTCATAAATTACAATTATATAATCAGTGTAATTATAAAGCATAAACTATGTAGACATTACTGAAGTAATTTTCTTCATAAAAATCCATATGAGAAATTTCATCCTGTACTCAGCAACAATAAAGGCTGTATAAATCCCAATCAATTTAAGATTTTATATTTTGAGCACTCTGAAAATTGGACCTAAAGTACTTTACTGTTATTTTTAGACCATTATTATCCTACCAATTATACAGTATTATTCCTGAGTCTAATTTTATTCTTACTTTTATTTTCTGCCTTTATTTTCTTCTCACTTGTCTGCTTTGATGGGTCTGTACCAAAATCAGGAAACAGAACTAAAATTCCCATACAGTATGCTTGAAGCCTTCTTTCATTATCAAGTCAGTTTTAAAAAGAAACGAATATGTGGAAACCACAGAAAATACCATCCAAGAGCCAAGGACAACTCTGTATGATTTTTTACTCATTTGACTGCTAACTATGGAAGAAATACTGGGTTCTGTTCCATATACAGGGGTTTTCTGTCAACTCACGTTTCACGGAATTAACACTATGTGCTTTTCATAAAAAAGAAAAATATCAAACACTGGTCTGGTACAAATTACTTCATCTCTTCCTGGGGATGAATGCTCTGATAGAGCACAAGAGAGAACCAACATCCACCTCAACCTTAGACAACTTCACTCTTTTCACATTTACCAAAGGCATCTCTTAGGCAGGAATCTGAGTACTGAAGCCAAAAGGAACAGGGGGACTGCTGACTGTGCCTGCTCTTCAGGTGTCAGTTTGTATAGTTCACGTGGTTCCTTGTTTAAAAGGCACCAGCCACCCCATTCCATATTTAATTATCTACCCACGACATGGCTATGTCGAGGCCTTGCAATGTGCTCAGAGGAGGTGAAAAAAAATCTAGATACTTGGTGAAATTTGGGTAACAGTAAGGTAATCATGGGCAATATTAGTGCTCTAAGAGCCACTTTATCTAAAAAAGAATAACCATGATAGATTAATGTATAAATATCCTCACTTGTACAAACAAGTTTTTGCTTTTCAAAATGGTCTTGGTTGCAGATTCATTCTATATAGCACTCACTATCAGCTAAAGTCAGGCAGGTGTGCGTGTGATTTCCCAACAAAATACTGGGAACAACTTTTTTAGTTTAATTAAAATACAGTTAAGAGAAATGTACCAAAATGATCCCATCATCCAACTGAAGATTAAAGCTAACCAAAGCAAAATGGTACCATGTACCAAGAGGTAACAATACTGTATGATACAACTTACAAATTTTTTAAGAGGGTAGACCTCATACTAATGGGTTTTCTCTTCTTGCTTTTTGTTTGTTTCTGTTTTTCCTTTCGGCACTGAAGATGGAACCCAAAGCACTGCACATGCTAAGCAATTGTTCTCTTACTAAACTACATCCCCAGCCCTCTTTAATATTTTATCTATTTTGAAACAGGCACTCACTAAATAAGCTAGCTGGTCTTGAACTTGCAATCCTCCTGCCTCAGTTTCCCAAGTACCTGGGATTACAGGACTGTGACACTGCTCTGTGTCACACACAGCAAGTGTTCTTACCATAATAAAATAATTTTTAAATAGTGCTGATGTAAGAAGACTACAACTGTGACTGATGACAATGACCATGGAAAGGACACAATCTTCTCATGCTTCTCAGAGCTGTCTTTGATGTCCGCACCTTAGTGGAGAACATTCAGTTGTATCCAAGCTTACTTCACTAGTCACCAATCTACACATTCCAAATATTGTCATGATCAGACCAAGAGAAACACAGGTTTTTGTAACAGGAAGTATGTTCCTCTTGCTAACAAGTTTCTTTTTCAGAAATAGATGTCTTTATTTTACTCTATTTATTATAAAATAACAAACTACAACTTCACATGAATAAAGTAGAAAGTGAAAGCCCAACTGTGAAAACTATGGGCTTTTAAAAATCAACTCGATCAGTGATTAGAGTGCTTGCCTTGCAAGCACAAGGGCCTGAGTTCGATCCCCGGCACCACAAAAAAAAAAAAAAAAAAAAAAAAAACAACTGGAATGTATTCAAACTATTTCAACACACAGAGTTTTGCAATGAAAGACAGTTTCGAAAGTGAAAACTCCATACAAATTTGTTAAATTTGTTAGTTTATTTTCACAAAAAGTAAATATAATAGTCCAGCAGCTTTAGTATGCTACATATATCAGAAGTCAGTTTTGACTTGTTCAAATATTATTCTCATAAAAAAACTAAGTCAACAAAGCTTATTTAAAACTGAAATTCAAACTTGATTACATAATTACTGTTTCTCCCTGCTAGTTTAATCTCAGCACAAGTCATTTACTTTCATCTTCATCTCTGCCAATGTCTAATGTGGGATATAAGACTAACAACTCCCAAAATTTCATTTCTAGGAGTGCCTAAAACCTTCTTCATCATAATCTATGTTAAAAACATTTTTCCATTCCTTACATTCCTCTCTCAAACCCTCTTCATCCCCAAAACTGCAGTCTCATATCTCTAACAAAATTATCTTCTTAACTTTCACGTCCAACAGACTTAATACAATGGCTTAATTTTTGGTATCAAACTAAAGTGCACTCTCGCCTTTTGCAAAAATTGTGGATGTGAGAATGCTCTGTGATGTGGCATCCTCAATACAAGATTTCCAAAGCATCCAACGTGGCTTTACTTACGAGAGGTTTTGGAAGCCAAAAGAGTGACTCGGGAGCCTCCCAGGAAGCAGAAGCCCATCACGTTCACCTGGTCATCATCTGGCTGGCTGGCAAAGCCTACAGACACAGGAAAAGTCATCTTACATAACCACAAGGTAAGTTAATGCTTAAGATTTAAAATACAAAGTTTAATTTAGAAGTTTTTCTGTCACTAGACATATTTAAATTCCATGTATGAGCTATAATAAATTGGCTTTGATTTCCACTGTAGTTTCCAATTGCTAAAATATCTGCCACACAATAACCCTCCAGGATGATAGAATTTCCTTTCTTCTGGTGGTGGAGTCCAGCTCTCAGGCAGAACATGCAAAAATGAACCTAGGATATGTTATCACACCAGATGGCACAGAAGCCATCAGCAACCAGCAGGGTTCTATGGAAAGGGCTTGAGAGTCAACTAAATGAGATTGCCACTGGCCACACACAAAAATGTCTGAGCAGCAAAGAAGACAACAGTTGCAGTGTACTGAAAAATCAAATATATTTGAAGGCATGTGTTTGTGCAGATACTAAAAAGAAAAATAAATGGTCACTATCAGAGGATTCTCAAGTACCAACACTATTTATTTTAAATACATGTTCCTTGAATTACAAAGGGAATATGTCCCAATAAATCTAATGTAAATTGAAAATATTATAATTTGGAGGTGTGTATTTAATGCACATAACCTACCAAAAATCACGGCTTAGCCTTACCTACTTTAACTGTGCTCAGAACACTGACATTCGCTGACACTTGGGCAAAATCGCCTAACACAAAGCTTATTTTAGAACAAGGTGCGGATTGTGTTGATCATCTCATGTAATCTGCCAGATGTCTGTACCCAAAGAACACTGGCAACCCAGTACCCTGCTGCATACGGAGTGCTTACTCTCATGGCTAGGAGAATGAGTAGGAGCTGGAGCTCACCATGGCCCAGCATGGCAAGACAGCATCATCTGACCAATAGCTAGTCCCAGAAAAGATCAAAATTCAAAACTTGAAGACTGCTTTTTATTGAATGCTCTATCACTTTTATACCACCACATAGCTGAAAAATCATAACTCAAACCATCCTAAGTTAGAACTATCTGTATTTTTTAAAAATATGAATGAGAGAAAGGACCAACCATTTTGTTCTAAGATTCCTACTCGAACTGCACCACTTTGAACTTCAGGGGAAGGATTTCTGTATGGGAATATTCCAGCTAAAAATTGAAGAAAGCTTGAAAAAAATAGGATATCACCATTTTTCAGTCACTAACAAGCAAGTGGATTTCAGTATTATCAGTTGCATCACACACACAAAAAGAAACAGACTGATGAAAGTATATACTACCAACAATGAATATCTCTTACCAAAATAACCCCACCTCTACTAGCTCTAGATGCAACTATCAGTTTCACAGGTAACATGGCAAAAGAAAATAGGAAGCAACATCACAGGAGATAAAGGACATAACCAAAGTGGTGATGGCAGGCTTCAGCCTTAAGAAAAAGTAATTAAGGAAAAAAGGAATGATAGAAAGCTCTCTACAAATCAAAATCACCCTATGAAAGGTGAAAGGCACACTTAAGAATCAGCAGCAACAGCAAAAAGATAGCACGTGATATCAGCATACCCGAGATGCCTATATATGCCTAGGAGGAAAGAAGAAATGAGAGGTTATTGGTGTCAGATATGCAGTCTGAGTTGCCCAAACCAAGCTGCTATACTGAGGACACCAACATCTTCTGCCACTAAAGTAACCAGCAGCCACTCCTGCCAAGGAACCCCAGAGAGGACAACCTGTTGCATAATCACCACCAGAGAGCAATCCCTGCTATGCCACCCTAGGACAGAGATGCTACCTCTCCCATGCCTTCATGGGACCTGAGCCACACCACCTACTGAGTGTGCACACTCCAGAAGCAGGTTCTGTGGCTGCACTATGTCTGCTCATACCCCAGATGTTTGCAGCCACTGCCATGACTGCTAAGTCCTAGAGCTGAGGTCTCTCCCTGAGTGCCCACATCCCAGCCACCACCTTAGGGGCCATCAAGAGCAAGGTCCCACCCTGTACACAGAGCCTAAGTAACTCTTCACACACCACAGTTTCAGCCCTGAACTCCCACCATCTTCACAAGCAGCCATACCTTATATACCATTATTACTGAGAAATGGGGTTATCAGACCTAGAATACAAGTCCATCACTGACCTGGACTCATGGTACCTCTGTACCTATGCTTCGGACCTGGTTTCATGGCCACTCCACAGGCATCACCCATCAGACACCAGGCCTCCGAGAGTGGCCCTGCAAATCAGGGATCCTCTCACCCATGCTTGCCCTAGTAGGGAAGCCAAAAGAGATTCAAAAAACCTACCAACCATTGCCACCAAAGACCCCCCGCAATAACCCTCACTGCTCCTAAAAATACATACAGAGCTGGCAGTTGAGGAGACCTGCAGACCTCAACTACACCAACCTCAGCTGACACAGCTACATAAGACTGCTTGGCTACACCCTTACCAAAGCCAGAATATCTCCATCTGATCTAACCAGCACCCTTCCACTCTCCCACAGGAAGAAGTATTTCCTGCCAAAACCAGCACACAGTCAGAAAGAGAAGACTGCCCTACAAAATGCACAGGATTCAACATAAGGTAAGACATAACATAAAAAAGAAAGAAATACATCATCACCAAAAGATCACAGTGTCAAATCAAGAATTTAAAAATAATTGAGAACTTCATGAAAACACACACACACACACTTCATCAAAGTGAGGAAAAGAATAAATGAACAAAATGACAAGTTTAACTAAGAGATAGAAATCACTAAAATTCTAGAGCTAAACAATACAATGAAGGAAATGAAAAATGCAACAGAGAATATACAGCAGAAATGATCAAGACAAAGAAAGAATCTGCCAACTTCAAGGCAATTTATTTGAAAATGTACAGTGAGAGGAAAAGGATGAAAAGGAATAAAGAAAGACTATGGAATCCAAAGGTCACTGTCAAAAGACCTAACATAAACAGAACAGGAAATGCAAGAGGAGAGAGAGAGATAAGAACAGAAAGTTATTTAAAGAAAGATTAGCAAAAAATTCCAGATCTGGGAGAAGATATAAATATCCAAATATGAGCGGTACCTGCCATCAAAAACACGAAATATACGGTCCGGTGAAATAAAAGTGTAAAGTTTTTGTTTGTAATGAAAGTTAATATGTGAACAGCTGAAAATAGACTGTTACAACTATATAAGAATTTTTATGTAAGTCTCACGGCAACCACAAAGAAAAAACCTATAGTGCATTCACAAAAGATAAAAAAAAAAAGAAGAAGAAATTAAAGCATACAATTACAGAAAATCAGTTAATCATAAATGAATTACCAAAAGAAAAAGCCAGGAACCAAAGATCCACAAACCACTTGGAGAATAACAAACAAAACGGCAGTGGTCAGTTCTAATATTGACAATTACCTCAAATATAAATGCATTAAATTCTCCAGTTAAAAGATATTTAAATGGCTGAATAGATTTTTTTAGGAAAATATTAAGTGATATTGTGTCTTAAGATATACATGGACTCAAAATAAGAAGTGAAGGATGGGATGTACCTCAGTGGTAGAGTGCTTGCCTTGCATTCAGTGAAGCCGTGGGGCTGGTCCCCAGCAGTAACAAAAATATTGTTAAATAACCAAGCAAGCCACAACAGAAGAATAAAAAAAGATATATTTCATGAAAAAGGATACTAGAAAAGAATGCATACATGTAGTAACGCATACATCAGGTAATACCAGTGTTGAGTAAAGGTATTTTTAAAAGACAAAGAAGATTATATATGATGATAAAGGGATCAACTCATCAGGAGAATAAAAATATAAATGCGCATAAACATACACACACACTCATCACAAAAAAAATTTAGGAGGAAGGAACAGGTAGCAACACACAATGGCATGGGCCTTCAATACTCCACTTTGAAAAAAGGACAGATCATCCAAGCAGAAAAATCAGTAAGAACTTGTACTAAACTTAGACCAAGTGGACCTAGACATGCACGGAGCATTCAACTAAACACAGGCAGCGTGTACTTTCTTCTTAAGCAAATGTGGAACATTCTGTAAGATACATCACATTTCAGAATACAAAACAAGTCTTAACAAATATAAGAAGAGTAAAGTTATATCCATTACATTTTCTGACTAAAATGGTATAAAATTAGATGTCAACAATAAGAATTTTATTAAAATTAAATCCAGTATACTTTCTGATCACAATGGTATAAACCTAGAAATCAGTAACAAGGGGAATTGTGGGAACACTTGCAAATACATGGAAATTAAACAAAAAGATTCTAAGCCACCAATGAAATTAATAGGGAAATTTTAAAATATCCTCAGACAAAAATGAAACACAACATACCAAAGCATATGGGATTCAGTAAACTTAGTCTAACAAGTTTGTTTACAGCAATAATTGCCTACATGAAAAAGAAGAAAGATGTCAAACAACCTAACTTTATATCACAGGGAACTACAAAAATAATAAACCCCAAATTAGTAGAACAAAGTAAACAGTGAGGATCAGAATAACACATGAAACAGTGACTTACACCACCACAGAAAAGATCAATGAAACAAAGACCTGCTTTCCTCTTAAAAAGTAAAGTGCAAAAGGATTACATCTCAGCCCAATAAAAGTCATGTATCACAAGGCGCCAGCTTAGACCATTCTCAATACGGAAAAGTTAAAATCATTTCCTCTAAGAGCAGGAGAAGGGCTGGGGATTTAGCTCAGTGATTAGAGTGCTTGCCTTGCAAGCACAAGGGCCTGAGTTCGATCCCCGGCACCACAAAAAAAAAAAAAAAAAAAACACTCCTGCCTAAGAGCAGGAGAAAAGGCTGCCCAGTCTCACCACTTCTATCCAACAAGAACGGAAGCTCTAGACAGAATGACTGGGAAAGAGAAATAAATAAAAGGCATTCAAACTAGAAAAAAAGAAGTTAAATTGTCTCTGTATGCAGATAAGATGATCTTTATAAAGAAAACTCTAAAAACTCTACCCCCAAAAAAACTCTATTAAATGAAAAATGAACTACCTGTAAGAGCAAGAAAATACTTCCATTCACAATACCTACAAAAAATACTTAGTAATATATTTAACCAAGGAGGTTAATGACAGGTACACTGAAAACTATAAAGCACTGATGAAAGAAATTGAAGAAGGTACAAATAAGTAGTTTCTGTTCAAGGACTCAAGGAATTAATACTATTTAAAATGTCCATACTATCCAAAACAATGTATAGGATCAGTGCAAAGAGATTAAAAAGTCAATAAAATTTTTCACGGAAGCACAAAATTCAATTTTAAAATTTGTATATAGCCATTGCCAAAAATAGATCAAACAGACAAAAAAATTAATGAAGACATATAAGAGCTTACCAAAACCCTCAAACAAATGGACTTAATAGATAGCTACAGACTGCTCCACCCAACAACCATAGAACAAACATTATTCTTGGGAGCACATGGAACATTCTCCAAAACAGATCACATACTAATCAATAAAGCATACTTAAGTAAATGCAAAAGAACAGAAACTTCACCATTCGTATTATTAGATCACACTACAATGAAACTGGAAACCAGTGTCAAAAGAAACCACAGAAAATACACAAAATCATGGAAACTGTTCCTAAACAATCAATGGATTGCAGAATAAACCACAAAAAAATAACAGTTTCCTAGAATTAAATCATAATGCCAGTACAACATAACAATACTTATGAGACACAATGAAAGCAGTCCTAAGAGGCAAGTTCACAGCTATGAATGCACCCATCACGAAAACAGAGTAAGCCCAAATAAATAACGTAATGACATATCTATCCAAAGATCCTAGAAAAACAAGAATACAAATCCAAACCCAGTACAAGGAAAGAAATTGTAAAGATCCGAATGGAAATCAATGAAATTAAAAGTAAAAAAAAAAAAAAAAAAAAAAAAAAAAAAAAAAAAAAAAAAAAAAAAAAAAAAAAAAAAAAAAAAAAAAAAAAAAAAAAAAAAAAAAAAAAAAGACAAATAATCAATGAGTTCTAGAGCTGGTTCTCTGAAAGAATAAAATAGATAAGACCTTAGTCAATCTTACCAAAACAAGAAAAGGTAAAATCACAACAGACACTGTCGAAATCCAGAAGATTATCAGCAACTACATCACAACCCTGTACACTAAACACTGGAGAACTCAGAAGAAATAGAAAGATTCAGAGATTCACATGAATCACCAAAACTGAACCAAGAAGATTTAAAAACCCTGAATAATTCAGTAACAGGCAATGAAATTGAAGTAGTAACAAAAAACCTACCATCTAAGAAAAGCCCAGGTCCAGATGAACTCACAGCTGAATTCCACAAGAATTTCAAGGAAGATCTAATACCAATACTATTCAAACTCTTTAATAACGAGAAGGAGTATTTCCAAGTTATTCCTGGAAGTGAGCATTACCCTAATTCCAAAACAAGACAAAGATCATCCAAAAAGGACAATTATAGGCCAATCTCTTTAAAGAACACAAACGCAAAATTCTCAACAAGATACTGGCCAAAAGAATGCAAGAAATCATCAAAAAGATCATACATCATGAGCAAGTAGGCTCCAACCCAGGGATGCAAGGATGAAGAAAATAGGTATAGAAGGACCTTATTTCAATCTGATAAAAAGCCACCTAAGACAAACCAATGGACAACATCGTAATAAATAGGAAAAGGCTGAAAGATTTCCCTGTAAAATGAGAAACAAGAGAAAAATGTGTACTATCATCACTCCTGTTCAACACAGTACTCATAACATTAGCAAGAACAATTAGGCAATTAAAAAAAATAAAAGGGATATGTATGGGGAAGAAATATGTCAATTTATCATTGTTTGCGGATGATACAATGCTCTACGTAGAAGACCCAAAAAAATGCACCAAAAGACTCCTAGAATTAATAACCAAATTCAGCAAGGTAGCAAGACATGAAATCAACACATAAAAATCAATCGCATTCCTATACAGCAATAATGAACTGAGAAAGAAATCAAGGGGAAAAAAAAAAACATTCACATTAGCATTATGAAAAGGTAAATACTTAAGAATTAACCTAACCAAGAAAGTAAAAGACCTCAATAATGAAAACTATAGTATTCTGAAAGAGCAAATCAAAAAGGACATTTGAAAATAGAAAATATTCTGTTTCTGAATAGGCAGAATCAGTATAGTCAAAATGGCCTAATATTCTCACACATACGTGTGCGTGTGTGTGTGTGTGTGTGTGTGTGTGTGTGTGTATTCTTAATGCAATCCCCATCAAAATACCTACAACATTTTTCACAGAACTGGAGAAAACAATCCTGGAATTAATATGAAACCAGAAGAGACCCTAAATAGCAAAAAGAACTCTGGGTAAGAAGAGCAAAGTAGGAGGCACCACAAACCCAGACTGGAAGTTATATTATAAAGCTACAGTGATAAAAATATCATGGTAGCAGCACAAAAACAGACATGAGGATCAATGAAACAGCACAGAGAATGCAGAAACAATCTGAGGTACATTTAGCTATTGATCTTTGACAAAGGGGCCAAAAACACACACTGGATGAAAACCTCTTTAATAAATGGTGCTGGGAAAATTGACTATCTACATGCCAACACAAACTCATATACCTCACCGTTGTACTACATTGAGTCAAACTAGATCAAAGATCTAAATGTTAAAAGAAAACAATCTACCTGAAGATAAAAATAGGTAAAACTCTTCGACATAGGCATAGACAAGGACTTTCTAACAGAAACCTAATTCACAAGAAAAAACACAAGAAGGAATTCACAAATGGGATCATATCAAATTAAAAACTTTTTGCACAGCAAAGGAAACAACCAACAGAGTGATGAGACAACCCAAAGAATGGGAAAAAATTTTGCCAGCTATTTCTGACGGAGGACTAATACTTAGATTATATAAAGAACTAAAAAAAAAAAAATTAAGAACCCCTCAAAATAGAAGATCCAATCAAAAACTAGGCAACTGAAATAAATAGACACTTCAGAGAAGAAAAATTTGAAATGGCCAAAAAATACATTTTAAAAATGTTGACCATCTCTAGCCATTATAGAAATGCAAATTACAATCACACTAAGATTCCATCTTTCTCCAAGAAGAATAGCTATCACCAAGAAATCAGTAACAAATGCTGGAGAGGCTGCAGAGGAAAAGAAACCCTTCTACACTGTTGGTCAGAATGTAAAATAGTATAACCACTATGGAAATCAGTATGGAGATTCCTCAAAACACTAAAAATAGAAATTTCAACTGACCCAGCTAGTCCCCTTCTAGGTATCTTTCTGAAAGACACAGAAGTCATCCTATTATAGTGATACATACATACTCATGTTTATAACAGGAGAATTTATAATAGCTAGATCTTGGAAAAAGATTACATGCACATCGACAGATGAACAGACAAGGAAAAGTGGTATTTACACACAATGGAGTACTACTCTGCCAGAAATAAGGATAAATTTGAGTCACTTATAAGAAAATGGATAAAATATTAGACCATAATATTAAGTAAAATAAATCAGACACACAAGTATAAGTATTACATGGTTTCCTTATATAAAAAACCGAAAATACAAATAAAGAGCCAAATACAGGATAGATAATAAGTAAGAAGACTGATCTTTTTCATATGTGAAGGGGATTAAGAGATGAAGGCAGGGGTAGCTCGGTGTGGTGGTGCACACCTGTAATCCCAGCACTGGGGAGGGTGAAGCAGGAGAATCATGATGAGATCAAAGCCAGCCTGGGCTAAGCAAATTCAAGGCAAACCTGGACTATTAGTGAGATCTCATCCCCCAAAAAAAGCCAATAAAGAGATGAAGGGAGGGGTCATGAGAAGAATTTTAAAAAGAATTAAGATGCGTACATATCCATGCACATGTACCAACTCCCCATAAAGAAGGTAATCATTGTTTATTAGAAATATGCACTAATAAAAAACAAAAACTGGAAAAAAGGAATATGTAGTAGATATAAACAACTGAATACTATTCAGCTCAAAAAAATTTTAAAAAAGGAAATCCTGCCTTTTTTAACAACATGGATGAACCTGGATGACAGCAACATAAGGGAAAAAAGTCAAGCACAAAACAACAAATATTATATGATTTTACTTGTATGTGGGATAAAAAACAAGTCAAACTAATTAATAGAAGCCATTCACCGACTGCTGATTACCAGGAGCTGAGGGTGAGGTAACAGTAAGACATACAGAATATGATCATTATATATATCTAAAATAAATCAATTTTTAAAAGTAGGACATACAGGGGAGGTGTTGTCAAAGGATATAAAATTTCAATTAGAAAGAAAGAATAATTTCAAGAGACTATTACTGAATATATAGGCTACAGTTAAAAACAATGTACTAAATACTTGAAAACTGCTAAAGAATGGATTTTAAGTGCTATTATAACAAGAAATGGTAATATGATAATACAAATGCTGATTACATTGATTTAGCCATTCCTCAATGTATATATATATCAATGCAACATGTACAACACAAATATATGCAATTTTTGCCTGTCAAATAAAATTATTTATTAAAAAGGAGCAGATATCAGATTAAACTAAAAAACTGAAAACTTAATTGTATTCCACCTATAAGAAACCTACTTAAATATAAAGGCACAAATAATTTAAAAGAAAATTATACCTGTCATTGTAATACTAGTTGGAAAGATAGTAGGACAAGCAACAGTAATACCACACTAAGTAGGTTTCAAAGCAAAGATTATTAGTAAGGAATAAGAGGAACATTTCATAGTAATTAAGAAGATGTATCAATCCTGAACTTCTATGCACCTAACAAAAGAGTTTTAAAATATATGATGAAAACCTGATAGAAATACAAAAACAGAATAGACAATCAAAGATTTCAACATCCTATTCTTAACCAATATAACAGGTAGACAAAAAAAAAAAATCAGTAAGCATATAAAAGATTTGAAATGCTATGAGAAGCTTCATCATAAGTGATATTTACATGAAAACCTACCCAACAGCAGCAGAATAATATTCTTTCCAAATGCATATACAACATGCATCATAACAGTCTCAACGAGAGTCCATAAAAGAAGCCTTGATAAATTTAAAAGAGTTCAAGTCATACAAATTTATGTTCTCCCCTACAGTGGAATTGAACAGCAACCAGCTCCAAGTATACATAGATTCTACATCCATGGATTCCACCACACATGGACTGGAGGTATTTTTTTAAAATACCTTTGGACTGAACATGAACGGATCTCTTTTTCCAGGTGTCATAAACATAAAGAGTTTCTTATGTCAATATTCCATAAACAACAGAATATAACTACTATTCCCACAGCATTTACATTGTGTTAAGTATTATAAGTCATGTAGAAATCACTCTAAGTACACAGAAAGATAAGCATAGGTTATATACAAATATTATGTCATTTTATATAAAGGACTTGAGCATCTGCAGATTTTGGCATCCATGAGAGGTGTTGAATTCCCTACAGATAACAAAGGATAAATGTACAAATCCGTAACAGAAAAATCTCTCATTTATACGGAAAATGTATACCATGCTCTAAATAATACCAAAGTCAAAAAAAGAAATCAAGAGAAATCTAAAAGTGTTTTGAACTAAATGAAAGAGAAACCATGTTTCACAGTTTATGGGTTATACTTACACAGTACTTAGAAGGAAATTTATAGCATTAACCACCTGCCCCCAAAAGAATAATTTTTTAACTATAAGAAACGACAAAAACAACACCAAGTTAAATATAAAGTAATCAGAAGGAAAATCAGAGAAAATCAAAGAAAAAGCAAAAAGCAATACAAAAATTAATGAAAACAAAAGCTAACTCTTCTAAAAGACCAATAACGTATATAAATCTGTAGAGAAACAGGTCAAGGGGGAAGAAAGAGAAGATACAAATTTCTAATGTCAGTTAGAATGAGACACCATCACTAACAAGCCTACAGGTCTGAAAAGGACGATAAAGAAATATAGTGAAACCGTGGTTTGCGAGTAACATGTTCTGTGAGTGTTCCACAAGACAAGCAAATATTTCTAATACATTTTAACTTGATAAGTGAGCGATGTCGTCCAATATGAGGAGCATGCTATGCCAAGTGTCACATGATCATACCTGAGCCAATGGTTCTTCTGTTTCTCTCTTCCTCCCCCCTACTCTCCCTTTCCTCCTCTTCCTCCTCCTCCTCCACCCCTGTCTGTCTCTCTGTCTCTGTCTCTCTCTCTCTCTCCCTCCCTCCCTCCCTCCCTCCCTCTCTCTCTCTCTCTCTCTCTCTCCAGGATTGTGGGTGATCATCTCCCAACAACAAGAGGCTATGCAGGAGATCTAGGGAGACCTTGTCTGCAGAGGAGGAGGAGAAAAACGAAGAATCCCTCACTTCAAAATGAGATTAGGGAGATGTGAAAAATGTGGGAAATAGTGCAAAATTTTATAGAAAACCACCACCCAAATAAGCCTGTAGCAGCGGGAGCAATGAGTCTGTTTAATGACAATGCGATGTCACATTTCCACAAAATCCTCAATAGGAGGCAAAAATCAAGTGTCGCTGGATAGGTTCCTTAAAGTTGCATGAAAGGAAAGATTCCACTGAGCCAATAGATAGCTGTGATTCCATTAGTGATAGTGAAAGTTATCTTCCACAATAATCCTCTTCCCTCTTGTCTCCCTCACATCAGCCATGAAGACTTTTTTATGGAAATTCACTTTGATATACAAGAGTTTTGGATTACAAGTATGTTTCCGGAATGAATCATGCATGCAAACCAAGGTTTTACTGTATTATGAACAACCTTATAGCACCAATTCAGCAACTTAGATGAAATGGACCCATTCCTTGAAAGATGTAACAGCTCACTCATGAAGAAATAGATAACCAGAGTAGTCCTATATCTCAAGAAGAAACTGAATCTATAGACTAAAAGCTGTCCCACAAACAAAACCCTGGGTCCAGATAGCTTCACTAGTGAATTTTATGAAATATTTAAGCAAGAGTTTACACACTGTCCAAAAACACTGGAATACTTCCTTATTCCACAAAGCACACATGAATGACAGTTATAAAGAAACTAAATTATATAGGTCATTATCCCTGAAGAACACAGATGTTAATTCTAAATAAAGTTTAGCAAATTAATTCCAACAATATATGAGAAGATAATATATCATGACCAAGTGTGATTTACGTCAACAAGGCACAGTTGGGCTAACATTAAAAAATTAATTTAATCTGTGTTAACAGACTACAGAAGAAAATGGTATCAATTTCTTAAGTGATACAGAAAAGCTCCTTTCTATAATCCAATATTTATTTCTTATAAAACTCACAGCAAGGGGTTGGGGATTTAGTTCAGTGGTAGAGCACCTAGTAAGTGCAAGGCCCCAAGTTAGATCCCCAGCATGACATACACTGATGGTCAACTACTTTAACATCCATTCCTGACCTCTTTTCTCTCGGCCCATTTGCAGTAATTCTCAGCCTCCTGTGCTGCTAGAAGAGGCCATGTGACAAAATTACAGCTACTGAGATCACAGCAGAAATTTCCTAGGAGCTTTTTGGGAGATATGGTTTTCTAACAAAACACACACAGTCCTTTCTATAGCTGTCTCCTCCCCACCTCCTGCCTTGTAGTCAGGTAGGACACCTGCAGCTGAAGCAAATCTCTTATTGCCATGGAACAAGCCACATACTAGGGATAGCAAAGTGCAAGGAAATACAAAGCAAGGTCTTTGTGACAGTCATGAGTTCCTGTGACAGCACCCACTTCCCACTCTGGACTTCTCATATGAAATAAAGAAATATCTCTACTGCTTAAGTCACTTTACCTAGAAGTATCCAGGTAGATATTTGTATACACGTAAATAAAAAGTTCTCCTGCAGCTATCAAACATATTAAAATCTCTATACAGTTACGATATTCTTTACTGGCAAGGACTTGGGTACCAGACCTCCATTCAAACACTGTTGGTAGGGACAAGTGACATGGCCCTGGAGGCAGTCAATTTCACACTGCATTTCAAAAGAGTTCAAAATATTCTTATCCTTCATTTGACCCAGCTATCCCATTTTTAGATATTTCATCAAAGAATTAATCACAAATTTGGAGAAGTACTGTTACAAGGATATTCACCACAATATATAAATATCTAAAAATATAATGCTAGCTAATGATTTTATGGCATGGATTTATGATAGTATACAATATCATTAAAATTAAAATATGATGTAATCAACCATTTAAATTATGTATTAAAAATATTTAAAGATACAGTAAGATGCCTTAAAAACAGTATGAAGTTGGGCTTGGTGGTGAACACCTGTAATCCCAGCACTCTGGTAGACTGAAGCAAGAGGGTCACAGCTTTGAGCCCAGCCTGGGCAATGTAGTAACTTAGTGAGATCTAAAAAAATAAAATAAAGGGCTGGGGAATGTCAGGATGCTACACACAGTGTGAATGCCCTAGGTTCAAACCCCAATAATGAAAGAGAAAAAAATATGAAAAGTAAAATCTTTTGTGGGGAACAAATGCTTAGCAAAAATAATTTTAACAAGATTAGAAAACTATAATAAAAAGATGTATTCTTGAATGGTAGAATTATTGGTAGCTTTCTTGTTGTTATCTATATTTTCTCAATATCATATTTCCTTTATAATAAGAAAATTAAAATCATTTTAAATATTTGTTCACAAAAAAGAACTAGAATAAGAAAAGATTTAGATTAAGAGCCATTTTATTTCTTCTCTGTGAATTCATTTACTTGCCTCTTTCATTTAAAAACAACAGCAGATTTGCAATAAAAACTTTATCTGACACCAACGTACAAAAAGCCTTACGTACGCCAGGAGTGAAGTGATACTTATCCCAAACAACAGCGTGATTCTAGCATGTTCAATCTGAATATAACAACAGGAATTTTTAAAGTAATATATAACATACGCTGAAACGTGAAGAAATTTTTTAATTTATCACTGAGTCCTATTTCTAAAGAGGAAGAAGCAAAAGCATACTGAAGAGCGCGAGATACCTACGACGTCACACCAACTGAACCCCAGTCAGGAGGCAAGCGGCTGAGCTCTCCAGGGTTCCTACACTGTCCAGCCTGCCCTCACGGAGACCACCCCCTGGTGGAAGGCATGCACTGCTACTCAATCTGTAACTGGATTTCATCCACCTACAGTAAAGACCAACCTGCCAGAAGCCAGGTGCTTAAACCTTTTTCAAATGCACCAATAAATTTTGTGTTCAATAATTTTCAAGTATGTTCACAAGGTAGTACAGTCAATCCAAAGAATTAATAAAATTGTACAGGATATCACAAAGGCAGTGATTCTTTCTGCCTTTTTGTTAAATCCAAATTTATTACATAAAAAAGAGAAAAAGAAGGAAAGGGAGGGGGAAAGAAACGAAAAGGTAGAAAAACAATTTCCCAACAATCTTTACAGGCATACACATACTGTATCTAAATTCAATTAAAACTTATGAATCTAAGAATTATAAAAACACATAATTTAATTTTGAAGATTTTTCAAAGTGTTACATATAAACAAAGATTTTCAAATAGTTCAAATTAATAAGAAATAAATTTAAGGCACTTTCAGTAATTAATAACACAAAAGTTGACCTACCACAAATTTCTAAACTGTGTGAGAAATATTCTTTGTATTCTAAATTTTACGTGGGTAAGGACATAACTCATGGCCCAAAGTGGTGATTTTTAATGATGGACTTAAGGGCTGATTTAATCTCCTGACTTTTTCTGTACTTCCACCTCATCACCAAGAAAGTTAATGGATGTGATACATCTGAAACCCTGACTCCTCCAGACGCTTTATCCCAGTGATGACGAACCTTTTAGAAACTGAGTGCCAGACTGCACGCCCAGACCCAGTGATTTACTGCAAAATGCCAACACTGCCATTAAACCGGACACTGAAGCTTCAGTTTAGAACAAACAGGTCACACATTAGCATCATTTGTCCACCATGCATGCCACAGGTTCACTGCCACTGCGACCCGATCAAAGCCTCCATTTTTCTAAGATGCTGAAAAACACTGACACCTGCAGAAAATCGTGGCTTCACAAATGACCCCAATGCACACCATGACACTCGGGCCCTAGCAGTCCCTAAGAGACCAGAGCCCCAGGATGAGTGTCTCTTTGCTCCTCTCAGCTTCCGGGGACAGCAGGGCCACAGGGAGCACCTACTTAGTGGATGGCTTTTCAAGCACATAAGAATATACCTTTAAAATGTAATATCCAAAAGCCTACAGTGAAGAGGAATAATAATATTTATATTCTTAGCAAAGGGATATATTCAAAAATCTATAATAAAAATGAGTAATATTTACATTCCCAGCCAAAAACTTCCAGTCTAAAAAAGATACATCTGATGATTTTATTCCAAATACTGAAGCAAAGTAATGATTATAATAATTTAAATCAAACTTATTTTGTTGTTGACATAAGCTATTAGCCTTTGAACAGGCAAGCAAGAGGGAAAAGTCTTTGAGGCACTTTATATTCTTATTTAACAATTATCTGGTAATTACCCCTTCATTATTTGCTGAAGAAAGATTCCACCTGAAATTCCTACTATTTCTGATGCAAGAGGCATGTCACTTAAAAAGTCCTACCTGGGAAGAGACTGAGGAGGCTGACTGGAGATTTGTTGGTATCAATGGTTACTTTGTGCCTTGCAGTTCTTGAAGGCTGACCCGGTAGGCAGATTAATTTCAAGGGGAGTCTAAATTTACACTGGATAACTCGAGGAATGCCTGAAATAAAAGAGAGAAATGCAGATCTGCAGATCTGGCAAATAATTTAGAAAAAAGAGTAATTGGCAGTTTGAGTAGCAACATATATTAGTTTGTAAATTTTTTGCCTATTTTGTTTAGCATAACTGAAATAAATGTATAGCACTACTGTAAATCATACATTTTTAATATTTTCAAAAAGTGCAAGGCAAAAATAAAATCTTAAATGAATCACAAGCATGAGGTTTCTCTTTAATAGAAGTATTATTTTTTTATTTTGTTTTTGTTTTTTTTTTTTTTTTTGTGGTGCCGGGGATCGAACTCAGGCCCTTGTGCTTACAAGGCAAGCACTCTAATCACTGAGCTAAATCCCCAGCCTAGAAGTATTATTTTTTTAAATTGTCATATTTGGATACTATAAAAATATTGGATACTATAAAAACAAAGACCTTCAAAGTTCTAGCTAACGCAAGATTATGAGCTAAAATGAGTAAAGAATATGAAGTTCGTATCTGAAAGACTATAATCGTATCTAAAATTTTCTCTACTCAAAACATTTTAAATATTTAGCTATCTTTTTACTTATTGAAGATTCAAACTGTATAAACAATTTTAAATAAATCACAAGGATGAAAGCAGGATTCCCTGTACTGAAGTTTCACTAAAGTTCATATCCGTTTTATACATTAATATGTAGGATATTACTCTGATGGGAATTAAATTTGTCTCAAGTCATATAACTCTACATATCACTTTAACATGGTGAAAAGCTTACATAGTCATTCAATAGTCAAATGTCTTGCATAGTCAATGAAATGCTTAACTGAATAGCAAGTTTCCCATCAGAATTTTACAAAAATTTTTAATCATTCTTTTCAATACTTTTACAGAGGACAAAACTGAAACCAAAGCAAATTAGCTTCTCTACTTATAAATCTAGGAAAGGGAGAGTTCAATCTTAGTTTTCATTTCTTTGACTCTAGGACTCTGCTTTTGACTAGCTAAGATGAAAGACAAAAGATCTTATGTAGACTATAAAACTCAAAATGACCTACTTGAAGGATTTGAACATTAATTCCTTTATTTCTTTATAATGAAGTCAAAGAGAAGCTTAAAAATAGCAAAAGCAGAAGCAGCTGAGGCATGGAGACATGACCCAGGCAGTGTCCCTGGAGTCAGCTCTGGACTTTGCCAATGGCAGTGGGAGCTGTGGGCTCATTCCACCTCCAAGCTGGAGCACACTTTCCTGTACCACCCATCCATGGCTTGGTGAGTGACCATCAACAATAGTGAGCACAGGACATGTGTGCCAGTTAAACACTTTCTCAGAGCATGTGGAGCATGTTTGTCACTTTCTTCAAAAAAAAATATTCATCAAAGTTTACCTAGTTAATCTTTTGCTCATAACCAACAGATGTTAAATGCACTTCTCCTGAAATGCTTGATGTAAATAACTGGTGTCTCTCAATAAAATTCCCAGGATATCATTTCCTAACATTTTGTGAGGTTTTTAGAGGCGTGTATATGTACTTTACAGAGATGAAATGTTATGACTCAAAATATTATGGTAGCACGATCTAAGATATCGTCCAAACCACAACTATCAATACCACTACAAACAAAATGACAAAATAGTACTTCTTCCAAATTCAAAGAAATTTTCATATATTCTATATATACCCTAATTATGAAAATGAACTCACTGAATATGCTTCTGCTATGATCCCAGAGAGAACAAGGATATGGAAGTCTGTTTCTATCTCTTCCATTTTTAAGGACTATAACAACAAAAATACTTCAACTGACAATTCTACCTATGTACAAAGGGAAGCTAGCTTGTAGATACTTTTCCTAATATCAAATTCTGATCCAATCGTCCAGACAAAAATTGCACTACAAATGTTCTTCTAAATCTATACAATTGCTTGCATGTTACTTGAAGCAGATACTGACTGAATTCATGGTTTAAAACAATTTCAAATAATCAACAACACTGGCTTTATATAATTGAGTCTATCAATCTGAAGATTATTACCCTAAATCTCCAAGAACCCAAGCTAAAGAGACTAGTGGTGTACACAAGTTTTCAGAAATGGAAGCAAATGGATGGCAAGCATTAATAAACTCAACAGGGAAACACATTATAACTGCATCCACAGTTCAGGTAGGTTTGTTAATGATAATCACACACTAGGCATTGGTCTGTAGTTGCTGAGATTTGTAGAACATCTCCAGAATTTCTTTTCTCTCCAGGAATTTTAAATCTGTTTCACAGGACATTTGGAAAACATTACTTTGAAAAATGATGACACTCATACTTAATAAAAATGATGGCACCTTGAAAAGTTTTACTATCAGGGAAAACAAGAAAACGAAACCCCTTTAGAAACCAGAATAAGGAAATCATACCATTAGGAGAGAAAAATTAGAATGACACTATTTTGTAGCACCTCTCATAAAATTAAACTCCAAGCATTTCAAAACTACAGTCTGTAGTATGTAGACACGGGTTTACCAGAGGGACATTTCTAGTGGAACTTACATTTTCTTGAGAAATTTAAATTTAAATTTGGCCTCCAATTACTTGTCAGGTTGTAACTGAATCAAGGAAGCTAAAATCAAAGTGTAGGGACAGAGAGATTAACAGGAAGGGATAGACAGATTTGGGCCCCTGCTACTTGTGTCTCCCCATCTGGGTCTTGATTTTAGCGAGCCGTCAGAAAGCTGACAGTGTGCAGTTTTTTTAGCTGCTTACCACAAGGTACACTGTCTGACACTCGACTTCCCCAAACTCCTCTAACTCCCCTGCTTGAAGTGAAGCTAACAAGTCTCTCACCCTCAGGCTGTTAGAAAGGGTGTCTTATGTTCCCCCTTTACCCCACTGCACCTGAGTAAGAAAAAAGGGAAAAGCCCCTCACCATGTTAGACGCTTCCCCTACCCAAATTTACTTCCACATGGTCTCACTTCCCTCCTCTTCTTCTACGACTGAGCGAGAGACAGTTCCTAGGCAGGATTGTGTCAGGGATACTCAGACCCAAGACCCACTCCAGACGCAACAAAAGACTCGTACAGGCAAGTGTGTGTGTGTGTGTGTGTGTGTGTGTCCATGCGGGTACATGTGCGCACATGTGTGTGTGATCTGTAACAAAGAAGAAAAGAATCATGAGTATTCAGAACTTTTCAAGGTTGCTCACAGAACAGTCTTCAACTTAGCTGGAAGAGTCTAAGTGGGCCTAAGCTGGCTACCATCAGGGACGTCTCCCTTGTGTAACTGATGCAACAGTCTCTATATCTGTCTTATTCAACTCTCAATGTTCACCTGTGGAAAAACGAAAGTTTGTCATTTATGTTACTCAACTATGGCCTAGTCTTCACCAGTCTGATTTTTTTCTGCCCAGTTTGCTTTTCTTTTTTTTAACTATTTAATCACCTGTCCTTCAAACACTCCCTTTCCCCTAACCTACTGGAGAAGGATAGTTGCAACTACTACAGTGCAATTAATCACAAAATTATTTCACACTCAGAGAAACACCCCCGACTGCTGGGAGAGAGTTCTGATGACACCTGGCACACCCAAAGCCCAGGACTGCGGCCAGACAGGACACCAGACGTGCTTTGAAAAGGGAAAGAACACACACGCTGGAGCAGGACAACTCCACCCGTATATACTCTCACATCTATATAAGGCCTGAGAGCCCCTCCAGGGCTGCTAGAGCCGTTTCTTACTGCCGACGAGGAGCCCGGGCGCAGCACTTCGGTAGCCAGAACTTCCGACTCTGCCTGCTGCGTCTTGCTGCGTCCTGGCTCCATCGGCGGTCATGTCTCACGCGGCCCTCGTCCTGTCGCTTGAGGGCAGGAACGATGGACGTGGACTCTTGCAGGACAGCATAAACCCCGTTTGGTTCTCTTCTCCACATGCGGAAGCAGAACTGCTTATCTACCACATTCTGAACCGGTCGGGACAATAAAACGAATCATTCACAGAGACGGGAAGCCTCCTGTGTAAGACGACCTCAGCACAATCGTACCATTTTCTTACCTACGAGGTGCAGGTGAAGATTTCAACTCTGCTCCCTAAAGCTTAATCAGAATTTTACAATGTATCAGGAGAAATTATTAAAACCAGCTTTGGCTTCGTATTAAAACATTAACATTTTCATAAATTGTAATTTTTTCCCCCTCATGGTTTAGGCTGAATTTACAGTAAAAGGGAATAAATTTCTTTTAACAATAAACCTTACTGGATTTTTAATCTTAAAACTACTTAATAGTAATCTAGAATAATAATATATTTCTAAACAGTAATATTATAATAATAAATAATATGATATTGTACAAAATTCAATTCCAAATCTTTCAGTTGCAGGCAATCTTGAAAAATAAAAAGTAAATCTTCGGCTGAGGATTTAGCTCAGTGGTTAGGAGTGCTTGTCTACCAAGCGCAAAGCCCTGAGTTCAATTTCTGGCACTAAGAAAAAAAGTAAATCAGTAAATCTTCATCATTAATAGTAACAGCTAGATGACCCCTGCTCCTCAAAGCCTCATGCACTCACAAGGTGGGGATCTGGGGAAGAGGTTGGATCATGGGTGTCTGATACTGGGATTAAGGGTGTGCAGTCTGTTGACTGGATTAGCACAGTTCTGGGTGTGGCTGAATGAATTTACTAAAAACAGAAGCCTCATTTTGGGTGGGGGGTGGCACAAATAGGCTGTTAGTCAGGATGGAATATAAGGGGAAAAGAAGGCCCCATACTACTGCCTCCTGCCTGCTCTGCGATGGACTGTTTCTCCTCTGCCTGCCACCCTGGCTTGGACCAGCCAACTAGGGACTGAAGTGCCTACAAATTGTGAGCTAAAATAATCCTTTCTGCCTTTAACTTGTACATGTTGGGTATTTTGTCACAGCAATGAGAAAGTAACTAAGACAATAAGCTTTGTGGTGCTAAGCTAAACGTTCACTTCTATTGAGACATTTCTCACACAAATGCAACTGACCTTCAGATTTCAAGATGGTAGTCGCTACATGACTCAAGGTGTTGGCGTCACCAAAACTGTACAAGTAAATACTGTTGTGCTTTTAAGCATATTAACTATATTTATTATTAACCAATTAATATTTTTACCTAATTTTGTCTTGACAAAAATATTTTTAGCAAAGATAAACCATCATATTAAGTCTATCTAGGAGGAAATAATCAAAATACAGCATAATTTTAGTGTCTGTTTTATACTCTGATACTGCATAATTGAAAGATGAGTACTTGATCACTAACCTCAAAGAACTCAACATCTATTAGGAAAAGCTATGTAATAAACTTATTGAAACTCACATTATAATATATTTTATAGCAGAGTCATAAACAGGATTTGTGGGGGACAGATGAGTACAACACCGATCCACACAAGTTCAAGAAGCCAGACTTTCATTTGTTCGTTTGTTCGTTTGTTTGGTTTTTCAGACAAGGTCTCCTTAATTGCCCAGGTTGGCCACAAACTTGCCATCCTCCTGCCTCAGCCTCCAGAGCAGCTGGAATTACAGGCATTTGCCACCACACCCAGCAAAGGAGACAGTCCTTTGATCACAGTGCCCCACAAATTCTAAAGACAAGAAACAGGCTTACAAAATGTGTATACAGACCACTCTTATCAGAGGGAAAGGTAGGTCTCCTTGGGCAGTATGACAACAATTTAAAATTTAGTTACAAACACCTTTTTATTCTTATTTATTCTTTATTTTCAGTAAAATAAAATAACAGATCATGAAGGTAATAACTTTCAGCAACAAGCTGTCAATGACGTCTTTGATGTTTTTCAAAACAGTCATTTTGTTCTTACTCCCCACTTCATTTTTTATCACAGCTCTGAACCAACTAAAACTGCTAATTCCCTGCAGAAACATCTACCATGCTTTCCACAGGAGGACCAAGGCATTCAATCATCCTAAAGAAGCTTGTATAATTCAAATAAACAGTAGTTTATATGAACAGTTCATTCATTATATATTACTATTCAACTCATCAATAAAATTTCAGTTCTGAAACCCATTTTTTTCTTATCTTTTCACTTACCATCAGGATTTCGATCTGTCCATCAGAGGCAATGTAGAAACGGGGGACGGGGTGTGGAAATGCAAAAAGTTATCCACAATAAAGTTACAATACAAACTTAACATATCTGCTTAAAATACAAATTAACATGTTCAAGAGTCTCACAGATGGTGTAAATGCCCTCCAGTAAACACAGGGAAGTCCCTCCTGGCTGGCGAGGACGACGTGAACAAGTGAAATCCAGCTTCCACTCCCAGAAGCCCATGAGAGTTAGTCTAGTGTAAGTTCGACAAAAGACGTAAAGATGTAATGATCCAGCCAGACACCAAAACGCACCCAAGTGTATGTAAATTGACACTGAGTATTAAACAAAAATAAACTGAGAGAAAAAGACCAAATACATAAGATCTCTAGTTACTCTCGCTTAAAGTAATTTTGCTAGATATTACTATAGAGTAATGTTTATTTGGGTTTTTGGAGATTGTCTTGGTATTCTTTTATTTTGATTTTTTTTTAATATGTGTTTATAATCCACTTTCAACCAATTAATAGCTACGCTCTCTGGTTCAACAATAATTTATAATCTTTTAATTCTGCCCATAGAAAAGCACAATAGCTATGGTATGTGTAACCATAAGCTGACAGGCTAATTTTATAATTCGCGTGTATTTTAAGCATTTTGTCTTCTTACAATTACCCATTTCTCTATTTTAAATTTATTTTTAATCCAGTGTCAGTAACTTTTCTTGAAAATAAATGAGAGAATTACTTAAGATGCCAGTAGTCCCTACACCTGTATATTCAATAGTGTACTGAGTAAAGCGTAATAACTCCTCTGATTACTGAAATGCCTAGTTAATGATAAATGATCTAAAGATGTTAACCAAATAATTCTACCTCCTTATTCCACAACTCAAAACAAAAATGAGACTGAAAACGTCAAGGTTCCTTTCAGAAATACCCAACCAAAAGCTCCATCATTCCTTAATCCTTTACGAAGTTTTTATTGCTTTATGAAGCCAGTTTTATGAAAGCTATTTAATATAAAAATATTTGTTTAACCCCAGATTTTAAAGCATGCTAAATGGCTATAAGGGTCATTTCTAACAAAAAAACAAATTTTAATAGAATTCAAACCAAAATAATTTACAGAGCAGAAGGGATTTCTAAAACACATACCTAAATTATACAATATTAGAGTACATATAATTATCAGTGAATAAGAGAATTCATTCAGACCAAGAAAAGAATTATAACTATGAAAAACATTTCCAAATATGCAAAAAAGGCATAAATGGAGGAAAAAAGATGAATAAGCCATTTTTAAAACTTTTTAAACTAAGAAAACTGCACAGAAATGTTTTGAAAACACAAATACAATATTTTTGGAATACCTTATCACTACCCTAGGATTAAAAGGTTTTTTAAAAGAGGTAATGACAATTAATTATTATTTTCTACAAATCAACTGATGTCAAACTGCTAACAGGGAGAATTCACAGGAAAGAAAATAAATAAATAGAACTATTAAATTGGACTCAACTAAGTTGAAATTTACAATAATTGACTCTCCTCTTAGACTACAGAAACTTTTTAAAGTCTGAAAAGTTTCTGAAAAAAATACAAACCGAATTTTAATGACCTGTTCTAAAGTATTTTAACATCATGTAAGACACTAAGGAGTTTTATTCAGTCATTAAAACAGTGTCTAAAACCTTCCTGCTACTGAATACTGCCTCAGCATTAAAGCAATCCATTACATTCTTTTTGTTTTTGTTACTGAGACGAGCCCTTTCTTTAGTTTGAATAAATAAAGTCTGACCTCGGTAACATTCATCTAGTAGAAACAAAAATATATCACATTTTTTATTAACTGAAGAGAAAACCAACTACTATATACAGGTATCTACTAAATAGATGTATCATTAGCTACTAATAACACATAAAAGCAATCAGAAGATATAATTTTATTTAATAGTAGAAAAGAATGTTTTAATTATACTTCATACTATGCTTTCTCATCTTAAACACATCATCATTTAACTCATAACTCTGACAATTTAAAGGAATGAACAGACTTGTAGATTTGTTAACAACTGTGTGTTACCTGTTGGTCTGGAATAAGAAACAACAGCATTTCCTTCCAAGTCGGATGGTGTATAACTTCTTTTCAGATAAACTGAAAAGGCTACTGTGCTAGTCATCTCTGGGGCTACAAGTAAATTAAAAGCAATATAAATTACATAATTGGGGCAATTGTTATTTATAACAGTTAAAATAGTATGTTTCAGGTACTGTCCTGAGCATAGTGAGTATGTGTCACACACTATGTATCAGGTACTGCCCTGAACACTTTAAGTGAAGTAACTCATAGAATCTTCACAGCAACCCTGTGAGGTGAGACTCACTACCGATCCCATTTTTCATGCATAAGAAAACCACAGTGCAGGGAGATTAAGTGATCATGCAGCTGACATCAGAGCCTGGAACTGACTCTAGAACAATGTTACTCCACTGCTGCTCTTGACTGAGATGAACAGCCAGAGACACTGTCACACAGAAGACAGAATTTAGAGGCAGCACAGCACCTTGCCACAGCCAGAGCGTGTCTGTGGGGCTAAGGGGAAGCGGGGACCCAGATGTGGAGGTAATGGCTGCAACTTGGCACACTGCACTGTGCACACCCTCTGAGATAATGTATGTGGCCTCCAACCTGTGCTAGAGAGCCACAGACACTTTTAACAGAAAAAAAACATCAATCAGAATGTGTTTTAGAAAGATAAATTGGAGTATTATAAAAGGCTTAGAAAATAAATTGAAAGTCAAATGATTGTGCATCACCAAAAAGTTCACTTCAACCAAACCATTCATGCATTGGTCATTCAGTGAGAAGTCAGTATGGAACAAGGTCCTTCCAGCTGCTGGGTACTCAGCTAAGAAGTGGTTACACAGAGGCAAAAAATGGAGGTGTGTTCCTGGCTTCATGAATAAGAGACAGACGCCTTAGCTGAAGAGCTGTCCACATGTGTACACACACACAAAGATTTGAAAGATGATTTGATGATCATATTAACAGGACTAGTACAACCCAGATGTAACGGGTTAGAGGTGAGACATTCTATACAAAGAAAACTTACTAAGAGTTGCCATTTACAACATGTCTACTATTTTAGGCACTATCAGGAAATCTAATAATTTTCTACTTAAATCTTCAAAATAATCCTTCACTAGAGATAATATTATCCTTTTTGCCAATTCACATAACTGTGGCTCCAAGTAACTGCAAAAACAGTTTGTCCAAAATTATACATTGAGTGAATAGCAGAGTTAGGATTCAAACTCAGAACTTAGAAACATGTAATCCTAAAAAAAATAATTAACTGAATGTCCATTCTTGATACTTGCAGGGAAAATAGAAGCAAAGCAACACAAACATTGATCATTTCAGCAAGATCTCATTTTCAGTATTTAGATAAGAAGAATAACCAGGAAATAAACATATTAGCATTATTTTTTTAAAAATCCTTGCACCATGGTAAAGTTCAGGCCAAAACAAAAAGCTTACCCATGAAGTCAAAGGTGAAGTGATCACAAGTCAATACTAGTGGTGGCTGCACATAGACTGACAATCTGGCTTTCTGCAGTGCCACTCGGTTCTGCAGCGTAACCTATAGCAACACAAAGTGTTATTAATAGAAAATTATATTTACCCAAACTTATGGGTTAGCATAACTACCTCAAAATCACTAGCAAATAGTTAAGAAATCTGAGAAAAAAAGATAAGCCACAAAAAAAGAATACAATTTAAATAGGAGACTAAAATGTTCTACTAGTTAGAAACTGGGCAAAGGAGATGAACAGATTTTTCCACAAAGAAGATGCCAAGAGGACCACTGTGCAGTGCAGGGATGATCAGTGTCTTCGTCATTAAGGAAAAACAAATACATTAAGGAAAACAAACACCACAACGATCTACCAGTACACATGCACCACACTATAATCGAAAGGGAGGACAGCAAGTGTACCATGAAATGGTAAGCCACTAAAGAAAAGTTTGGCAATTTCTTAAAAATTTGAACATGATTTCACCATATGATCTCATAATTCCACACCAAGAGAGATGAAAATATACGTCACTCAAAAACTTGAACAAATGTCCACAGAAACATTACTGATAATAGCCAAAGAGCAGAAACCACCTAAATGTCCATCATGCTGAATGGCTAAACAAAAGTGACATATCTACATAACAAAACCATATTCAGCAAAAAGGGAAAGGCATGAAGAAGCGATACATGCTACAACGTGAGCCTTGAAAATATTATGCTAAATTAAAGAGGCCAGTCATAAAGAACCACATATTGTATAATTCTATTTATAAGAAATGTGTAGAGCAAGCAAACCTATAGAAAAATCGATTAGTAGCTGCTTTCAGATAGCAAGGATGAGAGTGACAGCTAGTGGGGATTTTTTAATGGAGACAAAATGTTCTAAAATCAGGTAGTGAGGATGGCTGCACAATTCCACAAATATACTAAATATCATTGAAGTGTGTGAGTTATGTGGTATGTGAATACCATCACCATAAAGTTGTTTTAAAAGTTCTGTCAAAAGTAAAAAAATCTTCCCTCATGGCTACTGTATAATTACATCAAGAAACGAATGTGTTCATTTTCTTCCCATATAGTTATACTGTCTTGAAACATTTATGTTATCTAGTATCAGTACATTTCCTCTCACACAAGTTAACTCTTCCCTTATGATTTCCTTACTTAAGTGGATTTACACTTCTCTAGATAGTTATCAAAGCACTGCATTTTCTTCCATGGCTTCTCTCAAAGATAGACAACATAACCAGCTCTAGAAAATACCAAGAATAGCGACATTGACTGCTACATTTCAAAGGTGCATTTCCAAATTGGTGCTCTCACTTGGTGAAGCTAAGAAAATCCTCCTAGCACAACAGAAAGTGCTCAAGGATGTCAGTCTGCCTGGGGAACAGGGTGAGATGGGCTCAGAAAGCCAGGGTTTCTCACTCTCACCAGGGGAGGAGCCTCAGCAGAAACCATCAGACCAGGGACCTTCACAGGCCACAGCGCTAACTGGGTCATTTTCAGGCTACCGAAGAAAAGCTTCAAGACCCAACCTGCCCTGGATGTTCTCTTTGGATCCGGTCTCCCCAAAGTTCCCGCCTCTTTGCACAATCTCTGCGATGGCACGTGGCTGGTGTGGTAAAACAGGCTGCACAATCGCCAGTGTCAGTAGGGTCACCAGACCGACTGAATCAGGATCTCCGGGGCAGACCCAGTAATGATACTTTCACCCGCCCCAGGAGTCGTGGCCGATTAAGAGCCTCTCCTGTGTGATACCTGCTCTGCAGCACGTCAGGCTACTTACTAGATTCTGTTGTATGAGAAAGACTCATCTTACTATTAATAGACAAAATGCAAAGACATTTTCATTTTTAAGAAAAGAGAGCGGAAGTGCCCTTCCTTCCTTTCCACTGCGGGGCTGCCTCGGTGAGACTGAAATGGGCAAGTTCATAAAACCCGGGAAAGCGGCTGTGGTCCTGACCGGACGCTACTCTGGATGCAAAGCCGTCATCGTGAAGAACACTGACGACGGCACCTCCGGCCACCGTACAGCCATGCACTGGTGGCCGGGACTGAACACTTGCCGCCATGGGCAAGAAGAAAATCACCAAGAGGTCAAAACTCAAGTCCTTTGTGAAAGTTCATAACTACAGTCACCTCATGCCCACAAGGTACTCCGTGGACATCCCCAGAGACAAGACCTCGGTCAACAAAGACGTCTTCAGAGACCCGGCCCTCAAGCACAAGGCCTGGAGGGAGGCTAAGATCAAGTTCAAGGAGAGATACCAGGCAGGCAAGAACAAGTGGTGCTTCCAGAAGCTTCAGTTTTAGTTTCCATCATTAAAAGTTAAGGAAAAAAAAAAAGGACTTCTGAATTTTCACAACAAAAGGCACATATCACCTATTCCTTAATTACATGCATACGTATTAATTTTAAAATGCACAAGAACATACGACTGGCCTGCAAATCATATATACATGTAGTCAGTAAATATATTAATTTTAAGTGACATGATCATTTTATACAACTTAAGAATAGGTTAAACATAAAAATTTTGATCTTCGAAGTAAACTTTTTTAAATTATTGAGGCAAACAAATATGATAAACAGCAAATTAACAATGGATCACTGGTTTACTTTGTAAACTTTGGTAATACACGAGAAAATAGGCAAGTCACAAATAAACAATGGTATCTGACAGTGCTGTGCACAACATAACGCCTTTTAGGTAAACACAATTTAAGTATTTACTATTAGCAATAAGATAATGCTAATCTCTATATGTATTTTAAATAAAATTAGTAGTATTAATAATCGAAGCCATCTGCAGCTGTCTATATTCATCCAACCACACTAATAAATCACTTACCCTTCACAACAGGGTGAAATAAGCACTATCAACACCATTCTACAAAGAGAACACTGTGGTTCAGAGTGCTGAGTAATTTGTCCAAAGCCGCCCCAACTATAAGGGAAGAACCGCAGTTTGACTGTTGGGCGCCAGAATGCAGGGCCTATCCCTTTTTCACCTTTGTGGCTAAATCTCAAAATAATTTTGCAAATGAAAAAGGAGCCCCATTTTCAGTTTGAAAATAGAGGTTCAGAGAAGGTAAATAACATTTTCAAGGCCACTGAGCCAATAAAGTGCCAGAGAGCAGAAAATGGTGATCAGAGCTTGATTTTCAAAGTGAAAATCAAAACTCCTTAAAATGGTAATCAGCTGTTTGTAAAGGAGCAGACATTCTGACGCTGCTGGAATAATGATGTCTACTTAGACAATAATCATACAATTTTACATTTTTACAACAGGGTCTGCATTTGGTTTAGATGCACAATCATGATAGCCCCCATATACAGACTTAGAAAGCCCCAACAATGTGCTGGGCACTTTCAAAATACAAATCAAAGAGACGTGACAAAAATAACCACAGTAACAAAGGACAGCTGTGTCTGAGCCAAAAAAAAAAAAAAGTTAAAAACCTGGCTGGATCATAAACCTCACATTTCAAGAGGAAAATAATTATAGACTATTAAGAAGAAAATATAAAATGTTAATATGAGAATTTTCCGAGCTACTTTCTGCTTCTAACAAAATAAAATATAATCCTTAGGAAATATAATGTCAAATATATATATTAATGCCAACTTTTTATCCTAGATATATAAATATGACTCCGAAGACCAAGTAGAAGCAGCCACTCTGCCTTGCCTCTTGGAATCGATGGTCATGAGTCATGCACACATACTCAAGGTAGCCACATCTTGATGCATTTGGAACAGATGGAAAATTTTTCTCAATTAACAGGATTTATTATGATGATGGAAACTTACATGGTTATATATCTTGGCTGCTGTTCTAACAAAAGACTATAAGGAGAGAGATTTCCAGCACAAACGTGTATAGAAACTCTCAGACAGGATCAGGAAACCATTATGTCTGCAGTGTGGGTCCAGTCAGTTCTGTGCAACCCTGATATCCTGCATTCTTTCTCCCGCTTTCATAGCAGCAATGGGAAAGAGATGTGACTCAGGCATTCTCAAATACAGTAAATTTCACTAATGCAGGAGAATTTTCCAGCAGTGTCCTTCCATGATTTTAAGGTGGCCAGGAAAGTCTAAGAACTGCAGAGAGGGAAAGTGTGTTTACCTGTAGCAGTAACTTCTGGCTGACTGGGCTTGGGAAGAGTGGCATGAGCAATATTATCTAATCTAGGTATAAGATTTCTTTTTGCAATTTAAAGTGTGCACCTGAATGTGTATGTGCCTGAACAACATCATTACACAGGTATGAGAGAGGTTTCCCAGTACAAAAATATGGATCATTCCTGGAACTCTGTAGTTATTTTTTTTTCCTTAAGTGTTGATTTCTTGCCACTAAAATCTTTCCAGGCTCAGAAGCATTAATGAGATAGAGGCTTTGAGTGGATAGGGGGAAGGGAAACTGGGGAAAGACCACCCTTCTTTCCAGTGGCAAGAATCCAACAAAATTAGCTTAGAAAATTGTTACAAGATTAGGCTCCCTTCAACTGTAAACAAAGTTCTCCACACTTGGGCCACCCGCTGGGCCCAGTGGACGAGAACACAACTGGTGAAGCCTGTGCTCTGCCAAGCTCCTCCGAGGTCAGCAGCCCACAGTCTAAGAAAACAGAAAGCCTCAACCAAGTTTGGACTAAGTGAACCACCAAAATTCACAACTTTTCCTGGCTTCTCTGATCTGGACAGTGATAAGTACTTTAGTTTAATAATGTGCTGACTGATTGCAACACTTTAAATGCCTTAAGAGGGTTCTGCATTTGAGTTCTAGTTCTAAACTTTTACAGTGACAGGCCTAAAAGTGTTAAACAAAACCACATCCTTCAGATTCTATTTTTCCAGAACTATCATTTTGTCACTACTATACTTGGTGGCTTCTTCATTTAATATTTTCTTGCTGTATATATATCCATTTAGAGCTAATGTTATGATAGATAAATGGCTGGAAATTCTATTCAAGCACACACATAACCACACGTGGAAGAGTAATATCACCAGCATTCATATTCCCGGTATCATTTCACAATTTGCCTGACATAATGACGCCTACCATCAACTGGCTGGTCTGTTATGAATGATGATGGTAAGATTTCCTGATCAGATTTAAAATGTTAATTTTATTTCTAGAAAAAAAAATCTGGATCATGCTACACATTTAAGTAAAGGTAGAGAAAAGGCATAATAATTATTTCTATTATATGCATATTACTATAAATGCAATTGTCAGTTTTATGCTTGTAAGTAACAATGAAGGTTTTCTACTCACTACTCAAGGCTGAAGAAAACCTAAAATTCCAAGTATTTATTTGCTTTTCCATAAGCTGCTGAGAGGGTAACAACAGCGAAAGACACGATGAAAAATGTAATAAGGTTTGCACATTACAGTGTAAATCCTGGCACAATACCTTCACTGTGATGGAAGGGACGAGGTCAGTTCCGACATCAGCATCAGTGGCTTGCTGTAAACACAGAATGGAGAAGGGAAGGGAGGAATGATTTCAGGGTCACCCACCAAAAAGTCAACACAGTGGTACAATATACACTTCCCATCGCCAAGCAGGGCACTAACTATAAAGGGTTTATCCCTAATGACACCACAGTGAGTCCCATTACTGTGTACAACTATGTGCTAACTATCAGAGGAATTAAAATAAAATAATATTTTACAAGTCATCAAAAAGAGTCACTGTGGCTTTCTGGATGCCTTTATGTGGAAAGTCCTAAATTAGGACTTTACACAACCCGAAAGGAAACCAACAACCCAAAAGGAAAGAAAGGGTCACATATTTTATCAATCCACTCTAATTTTTAACTAACTTAAATGTTAAAAGTATTAATTCCATTAGCTTTTTCTTTCTATTACAGGGGAGAAGCCCTTTCCGTCTATTTAACAGATAAACATTATGTCATTAATTTAGGTGTTTGTATTTTCAACTTCCAAAAGATATGTTTTATTCAGATGAACAAAATGAATCTAAGACATGTAATTAATGATATAGGGACTGAGTGGCCTTACACCTAGAAAATGAAAATGGAAGTGCACTTTTTCTACCAGTACATACCACAAACTAATACAATACACCCTCTTTGAGCATCGGCTTGGGTTGCTGGTGCCATTTTTCTTAGAACTCAGTACAATAAGGCAAATATTCCTTATAACTTGGTACAGTGCAAGTGGTACACTGACAGGGAAAAAATGTTCACTCTATGATAGAGTAACACCAAGGGCTAACATATTTTCTAATAAAATCCATATAAATTCTAGTGGAAAAACTACAATACCTGTGTCTACCCAATGAATGAGATCCATTTCACAATTTGGAATTTGTTTTAACTAAGAAAAACTAAGCATTTCTTCTAAGCAATGGGACTCACTATGATATAATGGGCATTAGCAGAATTGGGAGCTGGGAGATCAGATTCTGTTTGTGGCTGCACAGCAAATCGTATCTGACTGAACTCTGATGGAGCTGCTCAGTCAGGAAGATGGAGCAGCAATGCTGGTCTCCTCTACAAAGCATGTCCAGTCTCATACAAATCACATTTCTGTTTTTGAGAAACATGCTTTCATAACAATGATTCAAAACAAAATATTTATCCAGGCTTTCTCTCCATTACTGTATTACCTAAAACCCAGGAAATGTTTCACATGAAGCTGCCCACAGATCTAGAAGAGAAACCAACATCTCTTGTTTCCTGCTCTTTTCAATCCATATTTAAACACTGGATCTTTCAAAGACAGTAACCCTTTGGAAACACAAAGTGATAGCCAGAGAGAAATGGCCATAAGACATCATGGCACCATAACCACATAAACTGTTGGGCTAATGTTTTCCAGTGGGATGAATACGATACTCGTAAGAAATCTCTTAAGGGAAAAATAGCAACACAGGGAACATGAAGCTGGAAGGAGACACCTAGTTAAGAGGAAGCAGCACAGAGGTCACCAGCAGGGAAATACACATTATAACATAGCACTTACACATAAGGCTTTTCCTACAAAGACCAAGAGTTCTCCCAAAAACACAGAAAGGGGATTCCTTCCCAAACAATGTTTGTTTAAGAAAACCAAGAAAAAAATTATATAAGTTGCCCAAAGGGGAAAAAAGAGCAATTTCTGCAGCAAGAAAATGTGTACACATTTGTCAGCTGGCTAAGCAGAAATGGTCCCCTCAGATTACTCCCTCAAGCAGCGGGAGAGCCGGGGGTTGCTGAGGAGCGAGGCCAGAGCAGGGCTGCACTATGCGAGCCTGCTGGGTGATGTTTCTCATACAGAGGCCTGCGTTTTACTACTCTAAAGTAATGGGAGCATCTTCTTCATCACAATTTGGATGGGCTGTTCATACAAAGATTAGTCTTTGGAGACTCATGATTATTTGTGCTCTCATGCTTAAATATCAAAGACATTTCCCAGGCAGAATTATATGATAAGAATTCCAAATATGGTAAAATGAACAACTTTAATCACTTCCTTAACCTCATCAGCTTTCAGCACAAACACAGATAAACTTAACAAACTTTGCTCAAACCTCAAGCAATGAGACATGATCAGTCACTCTCCAACAAGTACTTAAAATGGCTAAACGATGAGATGGAGTTATACCAAAATCAGTCTCCTCTCACTCTTCCTGTCTCTGTTTTATTCATTCATAGAGTAAAATGTACTTAACACACATTATATGGCAAGGACTAAGGATGCAGAGGTGAACAAAACAAGCATGGGGTGTAGGTGCTGGTAATGGTGATGATGATGATTCTAGAGGATGGAAAAAGTAATTTAATGATGAAAATTATGACAATGATCATAACAATTCAACAAAATAGGTTTCATTCTTACTCCCACACTTACTGCCAGATGAGAACATTGTTTTGGGTCACACAGACAGAAGTAAGGGAAAAATAATTCCTGGAGCAACTATTTTTATTCTTAAACTATACTACCCCATCACCATAATGTATTAAAACCATAAATCATCAGTCCCTGCACTAGGCCATTTACAAACACTATTTCACTGAACCTTCTACACAATCTTGTGAGGTGGGTGTTATTTACCTGGATTAGGGTTATCGCAATGCTATGGTACTGAGAAGTTTTGTTTTGTTTTGTTTTAAAAAGTAGACTCAGAGCAAGTGCAAGAAGCTTTTCTATTGTTCTCCTCACTTCTTTTTTAAACAGAAATCCTGCCTAAGAAACTCCTTACTGGCACCCAGAGGACAGAACTATGTTTAGTCCAGAAAGTCACAAAGCCTCTACTCTGTTATCTTTCCTGAAATTTCTATTAGGAGGAATACAATTTAAGCTAATACATTTTTTCCTCCCAATTCTAAATAAGTAAATACACCTACAGACACTGGATCAAAGTTCGGAGAAACTGTGGCAGAAACTTTCAAGTCATCTTCTCTCTCAGTCATTGGCCAAACACCTGTAATTTAAAAAACACATAGTTGTGTATATGTTTAATCACAAAGTAAAACCTGCTGTTTACATTTTTTTATTTAAATGTTTGTCTGTACCATGTATCAACAAACAACTTCAGAAACACAAGTTGAAAAAAATTAATGTATTACAACTGGGCGTGTTGGTGCACACCTGTCCCAGCATCAGGAGACTGAGGCAGGAGGACTGCTGTGACTTAAAGGCCACCCCAGGCTACAGAGTGAGTTCAAAACCACCCTAGATTACACAGCAAAACCCTGTCTCAAAAACATAATCCACGTAGTACAGAAATAAAAGCTCGATGCTATTTCCCTCTACAATAATAAAAAGAATTGTCTCTTTTTCCAAACATATTAGTTATGATTTGCGCCACTGACTGACCAATACTGGTAATTGTAACACCCTCTCCTTTACTATAGCGAAAGCCCGAATTAGTACAATTCTTTTGCAGGTAAGTTGGCTCTAACTATGAAAATGTAAAACACAGTTTTTGCCTGGCAAGCTCAAGGCCCTGAGTTTGATCCCCAGCACCGGGGGAAAAAAAAAAAAAAAACACAAAGTAAAACATACATATCCTAGGATTTAACAATTCTACTTCCATGAATTTATCCAATACTCATGGACATGCCCAAGGAGGTTCTCTACTGTTGGTTTTTTTTTTAATTAAAACAAGTATCTATATATCTATTAATCAAGAAACAGCAAAGTAGAATGATACATTTGTGAAAAACTAAGTAAATAAACCTGAATGTTTTCTAGAATGTACCACTCTTTCAAGTTTTATTGCCAAAATTAACTCCTTTTAATTGTATAAATCAATGAGTTCCACTGTGATGCTTCCACATTTATATATATACAAAATCTGAAAAAGATTTGCCTGCTGTAAGGAGTGGAACTAGGATCTGAGGGGAAGGAGAGCCTCTTCCCACTCTCTGTGCTGAGTCCTGTCTGAATCACTTCCACCACATATGCTGCTACAGTCTGGCTACAGCCCAAGTCCGTCCCCACAGTGGCAATGCTGGGAGCATGGTCCCCGGTGTGGGGATGTTGAGCCCAGGGGGACTTGAAGAGCTCGGGCCAGGTGGAAGGTCTTCAAGCCACTAAAGGTACTTCCCTCAGAAGGATGATGGCGCTCTTGTGGGACCCTGGTGAACTCTTGCAAGAGGGCTATTATTAGAAGGGCAGGACTGGCCCCTCCTACTCCTGTCACTCCATGTGATCTCTCCCTCTCACACATACTCCAGTCATTGTGATACCTTCTGCCGCAGATCCTCAGCAGAAGCAAACCAGGGCCAGTGCCATGCCCTTCATCCTCCAGAACTATGAGCTAAATAACCCTCTTTTCTTGGTAAAGTACCCAGCTCCAGACATTTGGTTACAGCAACAGAAAACAGACTTATCCACACATGTCATGTTCCTGAGTTTGAATATGCTTTTGTTGCATAATGGGATATTATAAATAAGTATGCTAGTTGTTCATTGCTAGGACATCTGACATAAAGAGCTCAGAGAAGGTAAGGTTTTATTTTGGCTCACAGTTTCAGAGGGTTCAGTCCATGATTGGTTCCAAGGCAGAAATGTCATGGCCAAAGATCACAAGAGAGGGCAGCTGCTCACCTCATGGCAGCCAGGAAGCAGAGAAATTATGAGAGACACACAGAAGAGGGAGCTAGGGGGACCAGATATCATCCTTAAGGTCATACACCCTCAACCACTCCCTCCAGTAAGGCCCCAGCTCTTGCTTCTATCATTTCCTCTCTCATCACTCAGTGGATCCATCCATGATGAAGTTAAATCACTCAGTCCAGTCACTGCTCCAATCACTGCTGCATTAGGGATCAACCCCTCAGTCTATGGGTCTTTGGGGATACTTTATATTTAAACCACAACAACAAATAATGGAGATCCTAAACAACATAATTTATACTTATGCACATGTATATGTGTGTGTTTATTTATATATATATATATATATATATGAATATGTGCACACATACATACATGCATACATGAGACAACAGATAGTCTACCCAACATCAATTCTTCCTTCCTCCCTCTTGGCAGTAGAACCCTAATTTTACTGCAGTACTCAGTTCCATTTCAGAGAAAACCACCTCTTCTACCCTCCAGAGTAAAATCCACTCATGGTCATTCTGTTCCACTGACCATTAGTTGTTTTAGGCATGCACATGGGTCTTAATCCTGGTAAAGAAGAGGTAAAGGAAGTTGAGATGGAGAGCACTGGCACATGCTTCTGGGAAAGTAGTTCGTCCCTAATTAGAAGGAGACTTGAGTGAAACAGCTCTCTGCTTCCCAGAAATCATATCTACATACAAAGCCTGAAATTGCTGAAGTCACCTTGTGATCCTAAGAGGAAACATCCCCACACACTGAGAATGGATGACTGAAAATATGGAAAGGACTTGGATGATGCTGCATGAATCAGACATCTTACAAAAAAATACATAAATAAAAGTAAAAAATAAAACAAAACAAAATAAAACAAAAAAACTGTGTAAAACTGCCACCAGACATTCCCACTAATGCTGCAAAATTTGAAAAGGAATTGCTAAACCTAGTGAGGATACAAATGGCTGCTCTTGCCCATCCAATAACCATTCTTCAATTATTTACTAAAAGAAGCACAATTTTATTCTGATCAACACAGTATCCAACTAAAATACTTAATTCTCCAGCCTACTTTTCAGCTTGGAATGGCCACTGAGATGTAAATAGGAGCTGGTCAGGGTGTAGCTTCCAGGAAAGCTCCTTCAGGGGCTGACTCAGCTGCAGATGTGAGGGCAGAAGTTCCAAAGCCATCCTGGGCCAACAGATGACCCTGGGATCCAGGAACTGGAATCCCAGCTGACTGTGGACTTGCCAAGCCAACGCTGCACTGCCCATCCAAGGGCTTTTTGTGCATCAGGGAGAAACAAACCTCTATGCTGTTTAAGCTGCCTTATTTAGGTATTCAGTTCCAAGCAGCCAGACATACCCTGAAGTGGGGAAGGTCACCAAGTTCCAAGGTTTCAGGACTCAGTGGAAGCATCGATTTGGTCAAGATTTCAAACAGGGCTCAGCTTCACAAAGACACCCATGTCTGACTGTTCTCTCGCCTTTCCTGAAGACAAAGCTGTGTGCAGTGAGTGTCTTAAGTGGTGCACCCAGTGCTTTTCAAGCAGCCCAGGTAGCAAATGCAATCAGTTGCTCAAATCATAAGGAAACTCCATCTCTGAAAGTCCTCACCACCAAATACTGTTCACTACTGGTGACAAAAACGTCAGGCAGGACTCACCCTAGTGACAAATACAAAAAGCTTCAGAATCCATGCGCCGTATAGAAACTATTACTATAATTTCATGCTTACAACACACATTCCTCATATAACTTACACACATAAAATCAGCTCCAAAAACACTTTTACTGCAGTAGATAATATACACCATGTATACAAGAAAATGTACTCTTTAAACTGACTTTAAATTTTGCTGCAACTCCTCCTTTGAAAAGGTTTTTAAAAACTTTTTAAATGCAGAACATAACCCACAAGACTGTCAACTTTTTTTTGCAAGTTAAAGTCACTACACTAACATAAGTGACATTTAAATGAGTAAGGTCAACAAAATTTTCAGAGTTTTAACTTTACATAATCTGTAATGAAATAATTTGGTACTTTCATATATAATTGCAGGTATTTTAATAAACAAACATACTAAGGACTCATAAGCTTTTTTCCATATCCAGAAGTAAAATATTTTAAAGGCTTCTCTCTTTAAAAGGTTACTTTGTTTCCATTTTAGGAATAAAACCAAGTAATGGTAGCATAAAACAGGGAGTATCACACATTAACTAAAATCTGAGCTAATATAAATAATAAACTTTGAACTGAAGTCTCTGGGTACCTCCCAGGCTTACCTAGCAGCTAGTTCATGATACACAAAAGGATCAAGGTACCAACAAGTAAAACAGCCTGAACCTTCTCAGTTGAGGGCATCATTACGGTGGCTAAAGGAAAAACTCATAGCTGCATGGGAATTTCTGAGAAATTTCACACAGAGCTAATGTTAATCAAAATACCATCAGCAGGAGCTCGGGATGGTGCACAGTGCTACAGCACTTGCCCAGCACGGAGCAGGCCCTGGGTTCATTCCCCAGGGCTGAAAAAAATACCATGAGCACTTGCTCATGGAAAGGGCAGAACTTCAAGACACAAACTTTGGAGTGTAAACCATGTTATTTAACAAACACTTCAAACTTCATGCCTCATGTATGTGCCACTCTTTCTCAGTTACATTTTTAAATGATAAAATGTGGCTTATAATTCCATTAATCCCCAAAATAATGGTTAACAAGAATTGAAAATATAATCTGTATACTGTAATACAACAGATTCAATTTTAAGCATTCTTTATTGGACATGAAGGTGCTAACAACAAATAGGTTTTTAAATAATTGGAGGTATTTTAAAGGCCTGGCTTGCTTGCCTTGCTACCTTCTGCCCACCATGAACTGTTTCTCCTCTGCAATGCCTGTCTGCCAGGCCACCCTGCCTTGGGCCCAGCCAATTATGGACCGAAACCTCTACAAACTGTGAGCTAAATAAACTTTCCTCCCTTAAAAAAGAAGACCTGAGTTTCACTGGTTTACTTCAATATTTCTAAAAGAACATGTGAAGCCAAAGCAAAACAACTTCATTTATTTTTTTTTAATTTTTTATTATTTTTACCAAGAACATGTATTGGTACATTGTATACATAATGATCATAATCAAGATGGTTATTTTGTACCTGTACATGATACATCTTGGTGACAACTTCATTTAAAATCTGCATATTTAAAAATATTTCATCTCAATTTCTTACAACCAAGAGGAATAAAATAGACTCAAAAATATATAAATCTAGGAAAGTGATTAGATTAGGATTAAGATTGGTTCTATTGTTTTGGTTGGCTGCAGCTTCTTTTATTATTCCTACTTATTTTCACATTTCTTTTATAAAAAAGTGGCCTATATTTTTTATTACTTAAAAAATACTTTTACCTGATCCTGAAAAGGGAACTTTAAGTATTTTCACATGTCCCAATCAAACTACAGGATTGGTGTTTTGTTTCTCCTTTTAATTTACAATAAAATTATACCCTCGTGAGTCTCAAAGTAAGATAATATTTAGTTATTCAAAACTCAGGAACTGAAAATATCATCAGTCTCTGAGTCACTAGGAATCAACATATCATAGGCTACACTCCATTTAGAGGGCTAATTAACTCCAAACATAAATTACATCTCTAAACTATGAATTATTACATTTTTGGTAGCAAAGTAGTAACTCATGTGTTGCTCTGATTTCTTTTAAAAGAAGCAAGTATATATTTCCAGGGATATTAGAAGTTAAAAAACGACCACTCTAAGCTTTAATGCTCTTCTCATGGCCTAAAATAACTACCCAAAGAAGTATTTTTTTCATAGAGTTTAAAGAGAAAAGTTAGATAGTGCCATCCCTGAAACACAAAAATATTATCTTAAATCAAACATGTTTTTCAGAAGCCATAATATACGAAGTAGTCACAAAGATTACAGAACAACACTGTTTTTACACTAAGACTTGAATGAAGCCTGGGAGGAGGGGGGAATTAACTAATATGTGCACAACACTACCTATGTATGAGACAGTGTGAACTTCACAATGAACGCTAAAATTAAATAATAAAAATGTGTAAATGCAGTACCTTGTGATTTGACATCTTTGATGATTTTCTGAAGTTCTTTCAATTCTACATCAAGTTCATCGTAGTTTATTTCTCTAGATTCGACTTTCGGAGCCTGAAACAGGGAAGGGTCTGTCCCCAGATAGGAGCACTGCAAGTGGCCATCATCACTGAGAGTGACTATCACTCCCTTTAAGTCACTACAGTAAGGGAGAGAAAATGAGGCATGATTAAAAATCTCAGTGGAGTCAGTCCCACCAAACTACATTTTTGCTCAATACAGCTTTAACATACCTGTCAGAAAATGACTGTATATCTATTTTAAAAGTTTTACTACAAAGATGTAATTCAAACATTTCAAACATCATTTATATATTCCTCAATGTTAAAATTCATTACAGATGGGAAGAAACCTTAAAAATTACGGTAATGGCACCACTTGGGCTGTGACTGCACAGCAAACCCTGCTTTCCAGGGCTGCTGGCGCTCACCCTGCTGCCCCTGCATCCCGGGGACCAGCATGTGCTGCACTGAGGCCCGGCCCACAAAGCACTTGGGGAGACCAGAACCGAGGCCAGGACGACCCAGGGACAGAACAAGGCCCAAGGCTGGAGAGGCCATGGGAGGCAGTTAAGGAAACCATGCGCCCTGCTCTGTTTCCATCCTTTCTCTGCTTCACCCTTGGGCCCAACACAGGTCCCCATCCTGCTCCCTCCACCCTCCCACCCTTGCAGCCCTCAGGTTTATCCTCTTTTCTGCTCTACTCTTAGACAAAAGCAGCCCAAGCTCCTGCTTCATAGTTGTTTCACTGCCACTCTCCGCTCCTGGTCATCTGTGTCCCTCCCCATCTGCTACAGTTGGAACATGGACCCCAAAAGCCTGGGGGACCAAATCCCAATGCAGCAGAATTAAGAGCTGGGACCGCTCCAGTGAGGAGTGAGGGCCCAGGGTCCAGCTGGCGAGTGGACAACACTGGTTCCCAGAGCCCTAGGGCTGCTGCTCAGCTCGGCCCCTGCTCGCTCACACTATACTCATACCTTCCTGCGTGCACCAGGGAATAGCACAACAAGAAGGTCCTCAGCACACAGGACTCTCCATCTTCAGCTCCTCAGCCTCCAGGCCAAATAACTCTTTGCTGTATAAATCACCTAGGCTTTGGCGTTCTGTTATAGTGACACAACACAGGCTAAGACATCATCCTTTCCCTCGTCCTTCTCTTAGGCTCCCTCATCTCTGTTTGACAGCTGTGTTCATAATATAGGAACCATGGGTAACTTGGATAGGTCATTTCAAAAATAAAACTTTCTACATTTTTCTGAATTTACTATACAAAGTAGCTAAGAGGAATAATGTCTTTGTTTCTTCCTTAGTTTTCATAGGAAAAAGTCACCCTTGCCATAAGTCAGTTTGTGTTGCTATAGAAAGGACTTGTTCAGTTTTAGTTATATTTTCTACATACCATTTGATTTAAAAAAAAAAAGATTCTAACCCTGATCTAAAGGTTAGCTATTAATCAAATATAATAGAAAAAATTGTGAGATAAAAGAAGATGAAAAAGGGGTTGGGGATCTAGCTCAGTGGCAGAGCGCTTGCCTCACAAGCACAAGGCCCTGAGTTCGATCCCCAGCACCAAAAAATTAAAAAAAAAAAAAAAAAGAAGATGAAAAAAATACTGCTATTCATCTGAAGCAGTGAACAAGACAGAAGGCAGAAAACAGATAAGGGATGTAGGAGTCTGGGCTTATTTCAGATAAATTAAAAAGTCTAAACTCCCAATTCTGGATCATTGCAAATGGTCATCTCATTAATATAGAAACACAACTGGATTAACCATTGCGCAATCCTTCCCATAAGGACCACCAACACCCATTTCACCACCCATATTACACACAGCATTCCTGTGTGCACCTCCTCCAGGGTGCAATACAGTCAGTACCACAGAGCCCCGTGATATGGCCTCAGAGAATAACAACAGACAGCTGTCACTGATGCACAGATAGAGGATGAGAGTAGAGGCTGACTTGGAGGAGTCTCCTAAATGTTATCTCTAAAATGAGAGGGTGAGGTTAGATGACCCCCCAAGATCTTTAAATTATATGAAGTGCCCTATCATTCACCTCCAAAAATGAATACTCCCCAAAATGAAATGATTTTCCTAAAATGAAGTGTGAACAGCCATCCCCATAGCGTCTCTGGGCCCAATCTTTCTTTGCAGGCAACTGAAGCCACCTAGTGGCCAAGGAAATTCTATCTCCAGCTCTGAGGAGCCAGGTCCTCCCTGGAGTGGTAACTCAGTCTCCTTCCAGCCATCTAGCCCACCCAGGTCTGGGGCTTAGAGCTCGGAAGGCTCTTGGACTCCCACTGAGTCCTCAGGCAAGTGTGTCCAACCAGTGGTGGTCCCCCCCCGCATTTTTCTAATGTTATAATAAAAGTATTTAAAGGAAGTTTTGCGAATTATATACATTAACCATATTATGTATTTTATATATGGCCCAAGCCAATTCTTCTCTCTCTCGCTCGCTCTCTCATACACACAGACATACACACACACACACACACACACACACACACACACACACACACACACGGTAGAAGGGGAGAGTCTCAGCCTAGACATATGTCTACAATGCTTAGACCGTTAAAGGGTAGGTCTTTGGCTGGCTTCTCAGAGAACGTAGAAATCACCCATTCTTTGAATTCAAATGGCCATTTCCATTTCATCCCCACCCTTTAGGTGGTCCCTAAACTAGAAAAGCCAGCATAAACCTGTGTAAGTATCTCTCCACATTCAAATTTATTTAATCTTTTAATTGGACAAATTATTACTAATCAGTTTTATTCCACTGTTTTAGACAGCAAATAGCTGTCATTTGAAATAAAAGGAATTTATCTTTAAAAATTTATCAGAATCTGTTAAGCTTTGGAGTTCGAATAGGAAGACTTTGGAAAATGGGGGATGTATACATTGCTTCAGACTCTCAAAAACACTCTTTAGAGGCTGGAAATTTAGCTCAGTGATTAGAGTGCTTGCCTAGCAAGTGCAAGGACTCGAGTTCAATCCCCGGCACCAAAAAAAAAAAAAAAAAAAAAAAACCCACTTTATTGGTGTTGGAGGTGTCCAAAAGGGAAAGAGGGGAGCTAAGGTCTTCTCTCATTGAAAGAGCTTATTAAATGTCACCAAAATATCTCCACAGTTAAAGTAATTACAGAATTTAAACAATTTATTTTTTTCTTATAGATGGCGTCAGAGCCCCTGCATATAATTTAGATCAAATAACAGAAAAAAGTCACAGGACACATACAGACAGTTCACACATCACAAAAAGTCAAAAACAGGTGGAAACTTTTCAAAATCAAAGAAAAGAAAGAAAGAAGGAAGGAAAGAAATGAAATACCAAATGCTAATACACTGTTGAGTATGCCTAGTGAGTGATCACTTATTTTTACTGTTTTATAGTTACAATATAAAATTGAAGGAATAACTTATGTTTCTTTTTCTAAGGGTAAAAATGTTCTATTTTCCATTGCCAGAGACTAAATTTGAATCAATATCTGTGGAGCTCAAAATATTCATCCAGTTATCTTTTTCTGACAAGGCCAATTTACAAAGATAGAACATGAAAAATGAAGAACAGTTCACAAGAGTCAGAAAATGAACAGTTTCTTTCCTTTGCTAATACAATGATATAAATGAATGATAGTTTTTAAAACAAAAAGAATGTGCACACAATCTAATGGTTACAAAGGGACCAAAAACAAATGCTGGAGGAAAGAGAGCCTCTTTAGCAAACGGTGGTGGGAAAACTGGCTGCCCAGATGCAGAAGACTGAATCAGATCCACACCTCTTGCCATGTATTAAACTAAAATCCAAATAGATAAAAACCTAATATTAAAACTCAAACAATCTGCTGGAAGATAAATTAGGTAGAACTCTTGAATACATGGGCGTAGGCAAGGACTTTCTGAAGAGAACCACAATTGCAGAAGAAATACCCCAGTTATCATATCCTTAATCCAGTATCACCGATCCATGATCCCACCACTTCCCAAAAGCCCCATCAATGAGTACATGAGTCTTATGGGGTACATCTAGATATAAGCCATAACACCCTCCCATCAGGAATTACTGCCAGCCTACTTTTAAAGTCTGTCCACAACCCAAACCCTGCTCTCCAGGTCCCTTTGTGGGTCTGGAAAGCCTCTCATGAAAGGCTGCTGTAACTGGTCTGTGTGTGTCCTCTACCTCCACAAAAATGTCCCACACCACATCATCTGCTTTCTTTCTGGTGTGCCCCCACTGACACACATGACAGAAGCCCAAATATTTACAAGAGCCTCAGGTAGATAAAGGTAGGCTCTAAATCCAATGACAGGTGTCCTTACAAGATACAGAAAACAAACACAGGACAGAAGTCATGTGGAAACAGAGGTGGGACTTGGAGTGCTGAGCCTACAAGCAACTCAGAGGGCGCCAGCAGCTACAAGAAGCAGGAAAGAGAATGGGGCAGATTCACGCTGTCACACTGCTGACACCCTGAACTTGGACTTCTGTCCTCTAGTACCGTAAGACAAAACATTTCTGCAGTTTTAAACCAACAAGATTGCTGTAGTTTGTTATAAGAGCTCCAGGAATCCAATAAATGAGCCAAGAGTAGAATAACTCACTAAGTCCAACCCAAAATTAACAACCAAAAAATCATGATCAAAATAAGTAGTTTTAAGCTACTGAGTTTAGGGATGGCTTGTTATACAGTAAAACTAACTGACATAATCTGGCAAAAACACATACCTTTCTAAAAAACTTTCTCATAAAGCCAATGTCTTTGTCTTCAAATAAAATAGACCATCCCTAGCTTTACAAATCACTGCAGCCACAAAAGAATATATCTATAATAGCACCCATAAAATATTATTGCAATTTTTTTATGTTTGCATCTTTGAACAAAGGATTGTATGGGGTTAAATTTGTATCCATTGATGTAAGATACAATGATTCTGTCTGCATGGAACTTCCAGAAGAATTTACTCTGGGTTCACCTTTATAATAATATTTATACACGAATATAAAAATACTACAACTTCCTCATACTGACCAATAATTATAGACTAACAAGTAAATACAGAACCACTAATTGGTCATAATATTTCAAAAAGAGCCCTTGAGAGCAATATATAATATAACCAGATTTATTTACAGTTATCTCATACCTTTTCCTTATCCTTCTAATCATCAAATAATAAGATAAAGTCAAACCTGGGCAGTGCTACAGAGTGGGCAGGTGGTAGTCCTGATCTGGTACTGAGCTTAGACATATAAACATCAAAAGAGCATGCACACAGATATATCTGCTCCCAAGGGAAAGAAGAAAGTTGGTTTTTCTGGAGTGTAAGTTCAAGGCAACAAATCTTTCTACAAAGAACTCCAGATGCTGAAATCCTCCCCTGATGCATGACAGAAGATCTGATTCTGGCCAAATTTTACCAATGTGCAAATAAGTCCAACATTAAACAAATCACCCACAATATTTAACATATGTGTTGAGGAGTTACTTTTGCAATTTATAAAAATATTAATGTTTTGTTCATCTATTCTTGCATACCTGATTTTAAGACAAAGCTTCATACCAATGCATTTTGATGTTTGAAACTGATACTGAATAGAAAAGGCTAGAAGCCAGGAAGAATCAAATCTAGAATCTAACTTTCCTGATTCATAGTGAGCTGTTTTTTCCTCACCCTAACTCCCCTTCCTCACTCTTGACTTCCCAAGAATGGAAATTTTAAAATGATTTTTAAGGTGCAATTTGAGGTTCGTGTGAATGGAAATTCGTTGTTATTGCTATCCACCACTGGCCTCGAAAATTAAGAGCTGGATGACTTCAAGAGAGAGACCTACTAACCAAAATGCCCAAGGAGAGGACAAACAAAGCGGGGGAGACAAGGCCCACAAAGTAGCAGGAACTCTGCAAAAAGGAGTGGCCACAGCAAACTGTAGAGATGACAGAGGTCACGGAGGGGAGACTGGTCAAACAGCAAAAAAATCAGATAGTGAGTCAAGAGAACACTTCCTGGAAGAGATGATACCAGCAGGAATGGGAGGAGGGAAGGAGCAGAGCATTTCAGCAAAGTATTCTCTGCAAGCACATGACAAATGCACATACATTAGAGAGTGCTGCAAATTCAGACATATTATTTTTACCAACATGGGAACGCTTCATTCAACAAGTATCTATTTAGTACCAGGAACATGCCAAGATGAAGAAACCACACAAGAATCTCTGTCCTCCAGGAAATCATATTCTCTGAAAGATAATATACATACATACACACACACACACACACACACACACACACACACACACACCTATGTATGTTTGTTCAAAGGTGACACACGCTATGGAGAAAAAAATAAACAGGTAAAGCAAGAATCAAATTGGGGGACAGGTATTCATGTACAGGTATTACGGTTGGTAAAGTTATTAGAGAAAAGTGGTACAGTACAAGAATAAGCAGTAAGGCACATGTGTTTCTATCAGCCAGAAAAGTCTATTTTCTCCCTCAAGAAGATAAAAATGGAAAAGCTGTTGGTAATAAAAATTAAGGATATACAATGGCTTTAAATATCTAGCAAAAAGTTACAGACTTTATCCCAAACGAAATGAGGAATCACTGACAGACCCCAGTGGAGGGCAACTATCTATTCCCTGTCCTCTTCAAACTCCATCTGGTATTTGAAAGTGCTCACCATGCTTCTGCCACCCCTTCATTCAGTAAGCACTCCCTGTGCAATGCATGATGACATGTTAAAGTAGTACTGTATTATATCACAACATCATAAAGGTCATGGAGCTATGGCTCCTCTCCAGTCACTAAGAAAAATGAGCCAAAGCCAGACACCATGTGCTAAGTAATACAATGGACGAGCACAGTACGGTGGTAACACAGACAAGGACATCATACAGGGTTAATTCTGTGAAGCTAAGAATGGCTCCATAGAGGATTCGGAAAACAAGTAAAATGTAAACAAAAGATATGACAGAAGAAAGGCATGGCAGGTAGAGAAGCACAGGCTTTAGGGGGTCACAGGCTCAGAGCACTGCAAGTGCAGCCTGGCTAAGGCAGGGGCAGGAACCTCTTTACATGAGAGTTAAGTCAACAAAAACACAAATGTCTCTCAGCCATATTATTTTTCTTTCAAAATTCAAACAGTTCTTAGGTAAAAATGATGAAGACATGATATGTATATGCCAATTCTCCAAGATGAATGTAATTATTATGTATCAGAAACATATGCTAATAAAAATTAATTTAAAAATGTACATTTCTCATTCCCCCAAAACAACATATGCCACATAGGGGAAACTATATTTCTTATCATTTGATTACATTTTATCAAACAGAGAATATCAGTGGGGAAAACTGGGTACTAATTTTAAGCCACTGAAATGTTATATAGACTTTGATGTGGTGCTACTGGGGATCAAACCCAAGGCCTTCCCATTGAGCATCATTCCCAGCATTTCATTTCATCTCACTTATTTCATTCCATTTCATTTTAAAACAGGATCTCACTAAGTCACTGAATTGCCAAGGCTGGGCTCAAATTTGTGACCCTTCTGCCTCACCCTGCCAAAATGCTGGGATTATAGGCATGTACCATCATACCCAGCAAAAATCAGGGCTGTATTCTAACAGTAAATCAGTAAGTATGTGAGGAGAATACAGTGAGAGATTAAACTACAAATGTAAAAACTCCAGATTACAACAGATCTTCCAGAAATAAGATCTTCTTTAAAAGGCAAATCTGATCACACCACTCCCTTGATTAGAAACCATCAATGGTTTCCCATTTGAAAATCAAAATCCCTTGAAAGAAAGCTGTGACCGGGCTCAGGCTTGTCTCATCAGGCTCCTCCAAGAGCCTCCCTACCCTGCACTCTCCCACCTCACTGGCCCATGACCAGTTCTTAGATCCATCACTCTCCAAGTCCCCTTGGCACCTGGTAAGCTCTGCCTCCTCCTCCTCCTTGAATCTTTCGCCTAATTTAAGCCTACTCATCCTTCAGATTGAAACTTGCAGGTCTGAAAATGCCCCCTTGACCTCACTTTCCACGTCAAGCTCACAAAGCACCAAGTACTATTCCTTTACAGTATTTTTCACTGCTGGGATGACATAATTTGTGCAATTATATATTCAGTCTCAGTTTCTCCCACTGCAAATTCCATGAATTCAGTGACTCTGACTGTCCTGCTTTTAATTATATCCCCAGTATCTAGCACAGTACCTGGCACATAGAGCAAGACTGAACAACACTTGCTGGATTAACGCAACAAACAGGCAAATTGGTCTTTGCTGTGGGGGCCACACTATGCAATACAGGACGTTGAGCTGTAGCCCTGACCTCTACCCACTAAATGTCAGTATCAACCCTGTCTCCACCACTCACAGCACCCAAGACTGTCCCCACAAATTGCCAAACCTCCTCTGTAGAGGGAAGGTGTATGGCTTTTGTCTAGATATCCCCCAAAGCCTCACGGAGTCACATATGGAGCTTTTCAGAGGTGGCTGGATCTAGAATGTGTGATGCCAGGATTAAGGATGTGATGCTAGGATTGATTCATGGTGGAACACTATGATTAAGGGTGCTCCACCCAGGGTGTGAGTGCTACCTGCCCAGGCAGGTAGCCTGGACAGAATATAAGGGACAGAAAGAGGCCACTGTTGTCACTGGCTAGCCATTTGCTGCTGCTTCTTCCCTACTTAAGCACTTTGCTGCCTTCTACCCACCATGAACTGTTTTCGCCTCTGCAACGCCCCTCTGCCATGCCAAGCTGCCTTGGAGTCCACCGACTATGAACTGAAACCTCTACAAACTGTGACCTGAAATAAACTTTTCCTCCACTGACTTTGGGTGTCAGATATTTTGTCTCAGCAATAAGAAAAGTTACTAAGACAGATGGGGTCTGAGAACCACTGAGCTGGGATGACTACACATCCTGGCTCTCACAGGACAAGCTCTGTTGATGGCTGACATTCTGGTCAAAGTCACAGAATCTCATTTCACTCTCAGAAATGTCCCACTCTGAAGGATGAAGCATGTTGTCACCTATCCTTGCCCATTTGGTTTCAGGTTTTATAACTAGTAAATGAACCAAGATCTCTCTGATTCCAAAGTCCATACTCTTTCTGCTGTGCCAAAAACCAATCTGCACCTAAACATACAATCCGTACCAAATGACATATGTCTGATTTTATTTTCTTAAAAAATGCTTCATTTTCCCTCACGTGTGTACAGCTGGTGACTCCAATTTTGCTCATTTGTGTATGGTTGGTGACTCCTACTAGACCTTAATAAGAGATGGAGTCTTCTTATGTCCCCCATAAAAATGGTACCAGGATTGGGAACACAATAAATACAAAGGCCATTTTAAATCTACTCTCATAAAATTGTGATTTGGGTTTGCATTTTCAGAATGCCAGGAAAAGACCTATCCATCTCTCAAAAGCTGCCACAATCATCTAAGTACACTATCACCTGACTGAGATGGAGGACTGATTACCATACAAAGCTCAGTAGGTAAGGACCTTTTTTATGTGAAGATTGGAGCGGATGGTGTTCTCCTAAGGCCTATAAACATAAAATATCAAATACGAGACCTTTAGATACCTCAGCAATAACAGTTCTTCAGCACAATGTTGTTAAAAACAAAGGATTTCAGATGCTCACTGATTTCCATTTTCTCATCTACTTCACTCCTGCCTGGAAGATCAGGCTAATCTTAACAAACTAACTTTAAATTTGCTTTCACAATTCCTTTTGGCCAGACTCTCCCTGAATTCTGGCCCGCTTTTTTGCTTCCATATCCATTCCTCCCTAACCTGCCTGTGTGTTTCTCAGTGAGTGGGGAAGACCTCTCCTTGCTATTTCCCATGAATGGCATCTATATGAGACACAGTCACCGTGCTGCCTGACGTGCTGATGACACCAAACCAACAATATCTTGACACTGATTCACTTCTCCATCTTCAACCCTCGCCTGCCTACACCCACACACTCCAGTGAGCATGTGCCACTTCTTCCCACATAGCTTTTGACTGATTTGTCCTCCAGCAATTGAAGCCGTTTTGCAAACCTACTAAATATCTTGCAATTGGTTTGTTTTAGAACTTCATTTTGGAGCATATAAAGTGACAATATTGCAAAGAATGCAATACAAATTGAAAATTATCAAATATTTTCATTATAGCATAATTCTGCTTCCCTCTTTGAGGTTTCTACAGAACTTACTCAATTTGCAATCACATTTAACATCTAAATGTCCTGGAACTTAGCACAAGTTTGTAAATTTAAATTATAAGACACTTTCAATGTCTATCAACCAGTCCCTACAAAGAAAGAGTCACTAGTAGGAAACACAAAAATATGCATTAGGGAAGGCAAAACAGAAGAGCCAATTTTTTAAACACATTTCATTACTAAATAAGGAACTTCAAAAAAATTTTAGATGGCTCATGATTAACCATGAATAGTAATAGACCACATAAAATACACACTTCTGAAGTGGGAGAATGAGAATGGTCTTCTTATGGTGACTGATTACTTCTACAGCCTATAAATTCCTGTTGGATTCAAATGACATTAGAATGTTGCCATCATTTAAAATCAGATAAACACAGACCATTTCAGAAAGAAAAAACAGTCCCAATTTTGTTACTACATGTATTCGGCTAACTGCTATTTTAAAGGTAAATATAGGTTACATGTTGAGAATCAAAAATTATAACATATTATGTTAACTAATGAGTTGCCTATCATTCACCCATATTCTCTTATGTTCTTACTTTTTCTAATTATGAGGTTTAAGACAGAAGCCCTGCATTTAATAGCTTGTAGGGAAGATTTCTCACAGATATTGCATGCACACAATGTCCCTGTAAATATCATTATTTCATTTAAGAGATTGCTTGTAGAATTTGCCATCTCAATTACTTGCCAAAATATTCTGTGCTATTTATATCACATGTCATACAAGAGCCACAAAAATATGGAATTTGAAGGGGCATTTCAATGCTTAAAATATGAAACATTACTCTGGTATCTAAAATAACCTAACTATGAAAGCAACTCCTACACACATGTGGTAATAATTTGCAAAAGCTATCTTTTATTGGATTCTAGGTAATAACAATGGCATATGCTTTTTGTATGTCTCTTCTTACAAAACAAATTTTTCACAACATAACCTTTCAAAAAATCAAAATGCTTCAGATATTTTCCATCATGCAGTACCAAAAATAATAAGTTAAATATCTGGCTTACAGGATTTAGTTCACAGACTAAGATGATTATCAAAAGAAAAGCAGTTCATCATTTTTACTCCAATATAATTTAGTGATTGTAAAAAATCTTGTATTTTAAATCATAGCATTTTCTTCTTTTGCTTGTCTTCCTTTTTCCAGATGCTTTTTTCCTGAGTAGAACAGGACTGAGAATGAGTAGCTTCAGTAATATCAATATAAAATGAACTTGCTATATGGAAGGAAAAATGCTTCAGTATCATAATAGCCCTCACAACAGACTGACATTTATTAGGTAAAATAATTTGTCTTTTACAAGAACAAACTCCAACCATTTCAAGTTCCTTCGTATAATGCTTCAGAGTTGATATACTGCTTTTCATTAAAAAGCACCTGTCCCTTCAAAATGCATTATTTCATCATAAAACGAGAAACAGAATACTAACAAATCTATATTTTACTACAATAAGCAACAGACTCCTAACAATTGCCTTCTTTCACAGAGCTTTCACAGGGCTCCAGACAAATAGGGAAAGAACTACCTTTTTCCTTTTCTTCTCTTACATTCCCAGCACAGATAAGAGAAATGGAGAACCTCGTCAGATTCTCTCTGACCTGCCTGCCTGACTTCCTGCATTCCTATTATTCTATTATGAAGCAATGTTAATAAGGAATATGCATATGTACCTAAAAGAGAAACCTCTTACCTTATATTAATTAACCCTCATTATGTGATGCTTTATCATTTTTCTTTTAAAAAAAATTTAATGCCCCAATCTTTTTCTTTTAAAAAGTGGTTTAGAAAAAAAAAGCAAGTTGTGAATAAATTCATAACTTTAAACCCATCATAGTAAGAAGGCTAAAAATCAAAATTAGAGAAATCTTAAAGCAGTCGGAAAGGAACAAACTACTCTCAAAGAAGTAAAAACTAAAATAGCTAATTTCTCAAGAATATTTATAGAAGCTAAATGCCCCGTGGATTGACCTGCTCAAAGTTCTGAAATAAACTAACTGCTGAGTTCCATATCTAACAAAAATATCCTTCAAAAGTTAACATAAGATTAAAAAAAATCTTTTAGGTAAAGAAAAACTCAAAGACTTATTCACCTCACCAGTTGAGCTATACTGAAAGAAATAGTACAGGGTAATATTTCAGGTATAGGAAAAATGGTCTGATAAAACTTAAATGGAAAGAAGACTTATGAGAAAGGAAAAATGTGGATATATCTAAATATTATTATATATACAAAGTTCATTACTATTTTATAAACATTTATTACATCTACCTAGAATAGGGGCAATACTGATACTGTTGTTCATATTTTAAAGAAAAAGAAAAAGAAAAAAACAAGAAGACGCATATCTGAAGTTGCTTAGTACAAAATCCAAAAGGCATCACTGGCACCTGCAAGGAAAGTGCCTTTGTCTACATCCTCCCTACCACAATTACAAAAACAAAATAAAAAATTAATATTAAAAATGAACTCAAATCACTAGAGACAGAAAATCCTGGCTTTACTGAAGTTTTCACATTGAGAAATCATTTTCTGAGTAATACATCTGTGAACTGGATATTTCCTGTTTTCCTGCAAATGTCCCATCTGTTTCCAATCAGTCTGGGGCAAAAGCAGCTGAGGTTGTATCCAAAGACCCCTGTCCCTCCAGCTTCCAGTTGAGTCGGGCCAATGGGGACCACTGGCAGGCTGCAGAAAGGGAGGGAGGTGGGCCCACGTATTTATTTCCTCAGCTCATTCCCTGCTGACACCACGGAGGGCTGAGTCCCTGCGCTGAAGGTCCCAGCTCCTGTCAGACAGCCCCTCTCTGGAGGCTCAATAACGCTCTCCTGATGAGCAATGGCTCTCTCCCCCTACCCCTGAAGATACAGACACAATAAAAGTTTCCATCGTTAGCATCAGGATGCTTCCCATTCCTTGTTACAAGATGTCTCGTACCCTTGCCCACACCTACAGTCTCAGTCACCCCATTGGAATGTGCCATCTACCTGCTGCCAAGACGCTGCATGCCTATTCATAACATGGAAGGTAGTAAAAACAGAACAGAGACGATTGGCCCAGGTGCAAAAGTCAGAAACAACTAGACCTACTACCGAAGGTATAACCTGGGAAGGGAATGCTGACTTCACTAAGCCTCTTACTTCATCTGTAAAGTAAGAACTAAAAACCAACAGTAGTGCCTAACTAAAAAATTATTTGACATAAATTTTGTTAATATGCATGTTTTATAGTAATTAATAAATGGTAATTGTACACATTTATGGGGTAAAATGTGGTATTTTGATACATGTAAATAGTCTGTAATGACCAGATCAGGTAACTGCCTATCCATCAGCTCAAACATTAAATTATTATTGTTGCTGTTGTTATTGATGACTACTATTTACTTCACAGAGAACAGTAACTGACTGCATGAGTGTGGTCAATGTATTTAAAGAGAGTGAATACATCTATCCCACTACAGCTTTTAACTTTGATTGTGATCTATTAAATTAAGTTTCAGACCAGAAAACCGTACCAAAAGATAAATTCTGCTATTACAGTACTCTGCCTTCCACTAGAATGAAATGCAAGTAGTGTGCATAATTTTTCTGTCTATGTAAATAACCATCTGTATGTTTTAGAAGACAGCACTGACACAAGAAATGGTTCTGCTCCAGTTCAACATTACTGGAAGAAATAGTGGCATAAATAGCTCAATCCTACTTCAGCTGGCTCAGGGATAAGGAAATCCTAACCAGGTTAAGTCAAAGCGTATCACTGGAGTACATCATACAGTTATATAACTTCCCTAAACACCCACTCGAGAAAGGATAGAAATTGAACATATACGTGTGATCAGAAATACTCAAAAATAACAGCAAATTGAAAACTAAAACCAAGAACAGATGAAAGTAAAAATAGACTATCAAAATAGACTACTCATCCTTCAGTTTAATGTTGTGCCTGAAAGCCTTAGTAGACACCCAATGGTGAGTTAGGGGCAAATACAGCCAGTGAAAGCAAAGCCAGCTGTATGACAGCGAGGCTGGTTTCAGCCCTTTGGAAAACAATGGTAGCTGCTGCCTGCAGCGTCTACACCATAACAACACATTTGGCAGTAGTACACAGACAACCATCTTCCAAATTTTCTTTCTCTAACTGAAAAACAGTAACCAACAACAATAAAACACTGCCGACTGCCATTTAAGCCAGGAACCAAAATATTTTTCACAGACTGGCTGATTGAGGGGAAAGAGGACTCGTTTCTTTGCGCTGTATCAAGGTACCATTCAGCCCGGTTCCACACAGACTCCAGTTCAAGACCTTGATCTGACAGACCATAACTGGCTCTCTCCCTGAATCAAATACCTCTAAGACACAAAATTTCCAACTCCCTCTGATGTGAACTGTTCGAGCTTGATGCAATCCAGCAAAGAAAGGTGGACCAGAACCCCATACATGTGGGCACTAAATGACCTGGCTGACTAAATGACGCATTCCATAGCATAGTTCTACCAGGAATACCTTCGTCCAGCCTTCCTGCCTTGGGCCCAATCTTCTGAGTGAAGTATCATTCAGATAAAACTGTATTTCTGCAAGGGATGTAATTCAGTAACTGTAGTTATAGAAGGAAAATAATTATCAAAAGTAAATTCACAAAGTACCAAAAGTAATAGTAGTAATAGGTAAAAAGTAGTAATAGCTAAAATGAGCCAGGCACTCTAGGTAAGTGCTTGTCTTAACTTACATGATGACCACGATCACCCCATGAGGCAGACACTGTCATTAGCCGCGATTTACAGAGAGCAAGGTCTGAGGCACATGAGATTAAATACCCTGCTCCAGATCTTGGAGCTACTGAGCAGCTAGGGAGCCCACGGGACAGAGTTTTCTGCTTTAACCATTACAAGAGTGTCACACTAAAAACACGGCTTGTAAAAATATTCCTAAGCAATGTTACTACTGAACAGACTAAGGTGCTTCCAGGGCTCTGACCTCTTTTACCTCTTCTACTTATTCTCAAACTAAAATTCAAAGTCAAGATTTACGAACAAGAGAAATGAGTGAGTCTCTCCTAAAAAAGAGAAGGCTGTAATAAAATTTCCACCCAATGAAATTTCAAAAGGTTCACTACGCTAAAACTATAGAAGAATATGACTTTCTTTATAAATATTTTAAAAGCACAAAATATTTTTAAAGTTTTCAGTGAGATGATGGCATTTGTGTGTAAGAAAGTTAATGCCGTCCTATACTCACTTCTTAAAGAAATGCATCCCCTCATGATTTTATGTAGACTATTTTACCAGCCTGACTCAGAATTACTATCAAATGCCTGCTTGGCATCTTCTATTCCTACAGAGACTAAAACTCACTCACTCTTAGGAGTCAGCTGTGCTGGAAACACAACTGCACAGTAAAGTCTATGTCGCCCACTTACTAAAAGGGAGTCTGTGCCTGAAAGAGGACTCTGTCCTTTTTACTTCTCTTCTTCTTGATTCCTCTACTGTTTCCAGATACTACATGTGAGGCCAGAATCACCTGGCTGCAATTGGAAAAACACATCCACTAGTTCAGCTTCTAAAAACCTATGAACAAACAAAAAACCTGTAAACCAAGTTACCATTCCTGAAGACTGACAGATAGTTTCTTAAAGCAATGCTTCTGTACATTCTCTGCTCTTACAGAAACAAATTCTGTTCTCTGGAGTCCACACCCTACAGTATGTTTCGTGGCACCACTTTATGTCTTCAGAACAGTGGGGTTCATTAAACAGATTTTCACTCTAAAACAAAGCTGACGCCTACTCACTCAGGCAAGGAAGTTCACACGCACCATCCATCTGAAACATTCACTGAATTCTGAAATAATGCACAACAACTCATCTCCTGGAGACCTGAGTTTTTCATTTCTACATGTTCTTTTACTCTGGCTTGTTTTCTAAGGCCTGTATCCCAGAATATCAGAATGTTTTCCCTTTCATGTCAACAATGACCCTTTTAAAAGTCTTCAGGGTATCAGATATAAATATATGTTTCCACTGAAATTTTTCTTTTTCTTTTTTTTTCTCTGCAACTCCTGAAGACAACCAGGCACAGAAAGAAAAAAACTTCCCTTTGAAGAGTAAATGTTATTGGAACTCAGTCATTTTTTTCTGTTGTTTGTAACAAAAGTACTAAGCCCTAAGATTCAAAATACACTACCAAATTCTATTTGGTTTCCTACCCTAAACAAACCACAATCAGAAATACCAAATTAAGTCTGAACAGATTTGCTTCAGGGCAACTTCAGGGCCATGGGCCTTTAATCTTCACATACCCAGAGTGTTTATTCACCTCTGTTGGAAAGAGATGCGGGTCTGGGCAGTGAAAGGTTAGTCAATGGAGGAGAAAAAATGGGATAGAATCGCTCAGGATGATGGAAGAAAGTAATGAACCCTACAAGTGTTTTCCCTGGCAAGCTGAGAGAACTGCCCAGTGTGGGTCAGAGGTCTACTTTAACTAGGAGGTCACTTTGCTCCTGTAGGCCACCACAAGCTCCATGAAGCAGGTGACCACTCCCTGACTTCAAAGAATTTCCAGATTACAAACCCAAAATGAAAGCACAATAAATAATGTAATTTGTGAATATAAAACAACTGCTTTAAATTAATAAGTTATCCAAATACAACCAAATATCATGTATTCACAAAGTAAATTCTAATGATTTTATACATATGATATGTAATGTCAAGGTAACTGAAAAGTACTAACCAATTCCAAGATATACAGAAAACCACCATCGAGAGACACTGATAGAGGATCACAAGTTAGAGCCCCACCTGGGTAACTCAGTGACTTAACAAGGCCCTGTCTCAAGACAAAAATAAAAAAGGATTGGGGACGTAGCTCCATGCAAAGATCCTGGGTTCAGTCCCACTACCACACACATATACACACTCACACAGTCATTGATGAACAAAAAAACATGATATTTTCTGACCTACATTCCCTACACTCTGGATTAAACAATTGCCTAGTGTGGCAATTAAATCACATTGTAGTGTATTTCCAAATAAAACTTTTCTTGATTTATCTGCCTATTATAGGTGTATTTGAAATTTTCACAGCTTTTCTTCAATGTCAGTACTATCCAAAACGGAAAACTCCATTCCAATATGACCTGAAACATTTTTTCTAATTCTACAAACTAAAGACTTTTTAAACCTTTTATGTAAGATAGAAAAAAAATGCAGAAACTTTAAAATATGGAGGAAAATTCAAATGTCATTAATGAATGAAAGCAAAACAAAAGTTCAAATTTTAGGTACCATATACAATTCTAATTTTTAATTTTTACCTTCCAAAGAATTTAGCCACACAGTCTGTAGTCTTTCAGTGTCAATTTTTAAAATGATTTTCACATTTTCTGATTTCAAATCTAACATTTCAAATTTGTTATTTACCAAAAGTTGTATATGATAATACATAATGATGCAAGGTGAAAATAATCTCAGGAAATTCTGTATGACTGTTAGGAATTTTACTCTTAAACATGAATAGAAATTCACATTTCTCTAACATTATGACTGGGCATTCATAATGAATTTCTGTCTCCTTGATTACAATTTTAGAGCCAACATCGTTTATGTACAAATCTCAACATTTCTTGCCTTAATGGTACACATCTGTAAAACTGTGGCAAGTATTCGGAAATCCTCTAGTTCACAATCATATTTCAAATGCTCAATACACTCACTCAGTACTGTGGTAGGAGCAGGGCGTGGCTAAGGTTGACTGGCAAGGAGGCAGGACCTAGAGGAGTAGCTTGGACCTGACGTCAGTCCCGGAGGAGCGACCTGGACTTGATGTCAACCTCGTGGGAGTGACCTGGACCTGAAGTCAACCTGAGGCGCCAATTTCAAGTGCCATCCCTCTCACACGGACAGTAGGTTCCCCCCGAATTTCCACGGAACCCCATTCCATAAACAGAAGTGGCACCGGAAGGAAGGTCTCTCTTCCTTCCTCTGCCACCCGCCAGGTAAAGCTCCCTCTTTTTTTCTCTGGCGCACCGCAGGCAAGGTCTCCCCCAACCCCACGGTTTTGCTCTATCAGGACCAAGGCTGATGGCAACCCTTCCCTGACTTTTTCTCTGTTTGGCCCGCACTTGCTTTGCAGGGCCAGCTCTTCTTTTGGGTTTATAATTCTAAATGAAACTTTGGAATTACTTTTTGCCACCCTCATTCAATTCTTTGCTCCAGGGGAAAGAAGCCAGGAATATCGGAACCTACCTGATAACAGTACTAACAACAACAACAAAAAATTTCCTGAATAAAATATCTAAGTAAAAGATCGTTCTGAGAATAAACACATTTAGTTACTTCCAACTACAGCTAGTTTTACTTGGGAAAGAAGAGATTACCTGAAAAAGCAATGCACAAAATAAATTTATCATCAGGAAATCCATTTACAATAAAGCACAGAAGATCACAGCATAGCTTACTTTTTTTGATGTGTCAGTTTACATAGATAAACAGTAAAAGCAACTATTTGAACATCTAGATGAATTGGTCATTACCTAGAAAATCAAATTTGGCTTCATGACTATAAATTCATTTTTAATGTTGATCATGTTTAGACCTTTCAATATATGAGCATGGCTATGAGTACATAAAAGCTTCTCGATGTGATTTATGTGGTAAGAACATAACTCTAACTTATCTCAGAAAAGATCAGCACTTATAGCTCTGACATCCAGCAGTAAAACGGTCAGCTACATTACCAACAGAGTACCCTGCTAGCAATAATGCCCATGGCCTTAAATCAACCGTAGCCTCCAGTCACGAAGGCTCCTCTCTCCCACCAACCACCTGCACCCCACCAACTGTGAAGGGGAAGAAACACGCACGCGTGCATAGGCAAGCAGATAGATGAAAGAGTAGACAGATACATAGATATGTCAATATGTACATACATACATGGAAGGGGAGTGAGAGGGTCTGCTACTGCTACTAAACACAAACACGCCATGTGGAAAGATACAAGTATTATTATTACTAAAGACACTTACAAGTATTACTATTACTAACTGGCCACATCAAAGCTAAACAGCATATTATAATATAGAGTAAACTACTTTTAGTGTGTTCTACAAAAGTACATGTTAAACTAAGAGTGACAGTGCACTTTCTGTGTTTTCAATTCATATGTTGTAGATCACTTTAAAAGAGAGGGAAAAGTCCTTCAGTTCCACATTGTGTGGAAGTTGTATTCCACCAGAAGTATAGAATATGAAAACACAAAGTAACATGAGAACGAAAGTAACATGAAAATATTTCTAGCAGTCATCCAAGGTTGCACATAAATAATGTTCAAATCTCTTTGTAAAGGAAAAAACTAAGTCTCTCAGAAGCAAAAGGTATATGATGATGAATCAAAAATATACTGGGAAAAGTATTCGTTAGTAGTTGCATCAGTTAAAAGCATATGAATCTCTGTGGCCCAATGGTCTACAAATAGGTTCTATTTATTACATGACACACAATACTATTAGACAAACAGTAAAGTGAAAATGAAAACAGGTAACATACTATATCTGGCCTTATCTGTCCTAAAAGATATTTACTTTTATTATAAATTTTCTATACTGACAGTGTGTCCTAGATAAAATTATGTAATCTCAAGAAACAGTATTTCAATAGGCACAATGGAAGTTAGCTCCATAAGGTATGAAGTTATTCAGTGCCTGGGGGTAAAGCTATGTGGACTCTGACTGTGATGATTTCTCCGCTCTCTTATGACAGCTGCAGACCATTCTTCTGTATCTGTAAGTCCTGTCTTCTCTAGTTCATGCTGTTTTCCCAAAAAGCATTAGGGTAGAATATAATTATGGCACCGATTTTTTGCTATAACTCTATCTTCACTTTCTTATAATTACACATTTCAAGTGGCCAGTATTGATATATACGTATACAAGTTTGATAAAAATACTTTACATAAAATATATGCAAAAAATAACCAAATCTGCTGTCTTGAAAGTGGTATGAGAAATTCTGTACACAAAAATATTTGAGTTCATTACTACTGACATAAAATAAAGCTACTGCTGGGTAAAAATATAAGTCTTCTGAAATTTTTTCTACAATCTAAAGAAACATTACAGACATACTTGCTAGCATAGTGAATATTTATTATGCATATCAGAAATTCAAATTGCAATCATGGCCTTTATTAAATATGATCAATTACTCTTCATGAAATGCTCATGTATGTCTGACAGAATAAAAGAGGTTAGTAAAATGTTTGACCCAAGCAAACAAATGATTGTTCCACAAATAAATTCACAGCATCCAAAGAAAAGAAAACAGTCACAGAGACTAAATCAAGTGCCCACAAAATTGGAAACTCTTGCATCAGACCCTACAAAGCTTTAACCTCCTCCTACAACATGTGTTTTACAGTCAAAGTAACCAAAATAAGTGTTTTCTGAATTCTCCAAGGGCAAAGTACTCAGGCTATGAAGCAGCCCACCTCTGATGCTGTTTCTAAGTTAAATCATCTGTTTACAGACTATTCCTGCACTAATTTCTCCATCATTCATTCATTCAATCAACACTCATTGAACCACTCACCACAAAGCTATGAAATTAAGAGTGGTCCCTACATAAAATAATGTCCATTCTACAAGCCATTTCACTGGGAAAACCTCGGCTGGAGGTGGTGGCTCTCCCAAAGACCTGACATGAAGTCATAAACCCAACTAGCATTCCAAGGGCAACTCCTTGCTCCTAGTTGGGCAGTGTTTCTAAAATCTCTGGCAGGTAAATTGCATAGATTTACTCTGCAGTGTTACAAAAGCAAACAACCCAAAACTGTAATCATTACAGTCCTCATAAGAACAGAAGATGCTAGATTTTACATTATTGCACAAAAACTAGAATGATAATGAAAACATAACAATACGACAAATAACAATAAGATGTAGCTTTTTCACTTATTTAGACAATTACCATAAGTCTTCTCCATGGGAATAAAACACTTTTCAAAGTAGCCATACAACAGCTTACAAAAAGCACCACGCCAAAGACAGACCATACATCCAAGATGGCCGACATACAGGAGTAGAGGAATATTACAGTACGGTTCCTGTGTTTTTCCATTTTAATCAACCAATATAAAATCTAGAGATCTTCTCGTTAAAAATATTTAGTCTCACACAATGGAAATTCATGCATGCAAGTAACAATGATCAACAAAAATAATGCAAACCAGGAGCCTGAAGCAGGAGGGTTGCAAGCTGGAGAACACAATGGGCAACTTTCTCTGTAGCAAAATAAAATAAAAAGGGCTGTAGATGTAGCTGAGTGTTAGAGCACTTGCCTAGCATACACAAGACCCTGGGTTCAATTTTTAGTAATGCACAGGAAAAAAAAAAAGGCAACTCGTTTTAGTAAAAATTCTTCAATAGATTGACAAAAATATTTTGTCCAGGGGCTGGGGATTTAGCTCAATGGTAAGAGTGCTTGCCTGGCAAGCACAAGGCCCTGAGTTCGATCCCCAGCACCAAAAAAAAAAAAATTTGTCCAAATCATAGTTACTAAAACATCAACAAGAAGAAGAAAAAACTCTGAAATATAATTATGTCCTTTTATCCCCCATGACTCTTGTGTTCACTTGTAGTCCATCATGTTGCATTAGTAAGCCACTGGGCCCCAAACTGCAGGCCATCTTTCCTGCAGGGTCCCATGAAAGCCTGGGGTTCTCACTTCCTACTAGTCTTTCTTCCTAATATTCATGGTTAGAAGCCCCAATTATAACCTTATTCCACAGAGTGTGTTTCTTTAAAGCTGACTTGTCAGAACTACTACAGAAAAAAGGTAATTTTTACTTTCCAAACAGATCAAAAACAAAATGACAAGAAAATTAATAAACAAAAAGTGGTAGAAAAGCTGGATCTTGCAGGAAAAAATAAGAGTGGAGACAGTAAAATTCAGTAACATTAACAGTAAAATGAGCAAATTAAATGTAATTTGGTTATAACACCAAAAGCATCAATTACACCTATAAACACAATCTCTAGAAAATCACCAGAAGAATACAAATACTACATAATGGTGGGGAAGAGGAAAGTAAGAAAAAGAGTCCCGTTACTGTCTAAACTTTCTATGTCACATTCCATGGAACAATGTAAATTCTTCCATAGAATGGAATTTGGCCAGAATGAAGACTGCACAGAGAGAAAAGGCATTAGGGAGGGAGGACAGAGACTCTGATTACTGGACACAGCAGCAACTGCTGTGAAAAACCAAGCACTAGGAACTACAACACTCGATCTCTAGCTGAAAAGAAATTATTTTTAGAAATTAAAAGGTAGTTAGAACAGGAAAAAGGCCTATTTCTCCAAAGAATGCCTAAATTTAGTGTTACTTCCAGTCCAATTCCCAACTAGAATTTTCTCTGAAATTTAATCCTACGATCCTAAGGTGCTCCTGAAATGTTTAGTTCAGTATGGCAACAGCCTTCAGTGCACTCTCCAAGAGCTAATGAAAAGAGCCACGCAGAAACAGAAGAGACAATGACACAGGCACAGCCAGGCACCCCAGCACACACCTACAATCCCAGCACGCGGGAGGCTAAGGCAGGAGGATCACAAGTTCAAGGCCAGCCACACAGTAAGAACCTTAAAAAAAGAGGACACAGGCACAGAGAGAAAAGAAAGAAATACAAACCCACAAATTATAAAGCATCAAGTATATGAAGCCAAAAGTTCAACTGAAGCTGCTGCACCCTAGCTTCAGTCCACAGAGACCATTTGAACACAGGCAGAAGAAAGCGTCCTTTTTCCTCCCTAGCCCCAATCTGTTTCAGAAACAGCTTTGACAGGCACCAGAAAGCCATGCAAACATCTGGTACTGACCTACATAACCGAAGCAACATATTTTATCCCAAATCACCTGAGTATTTTCCACCTCTACCACAGTGGAATAATAAACCAATTTAAATTTTTTAAATAGTCTCCTAATAAATCTGGGTTTAAAGAAATATCTTTACCTCTATGAATCTCAGTTTTTCATATTTAAAAAAGGGTTTCCAACTAAAAAGTCTTTTAGTCACTCCTTCCCCTAATATGGCAACACAAACCACATTGACTTCACATATTTATCAAGCATATAGCATGTGTTTAATTTTCTGTTTAATTATTCAGTATGACATGCAAATGTAGAAAAGGAGTGTATGATCTACTGGACAGTTTGGAAAATAAAACAGCATGCCCTGTACAATTATAAATGTGACAGAAATTCAGAGAGGAACACAGTAGGGAGGGAACACTTACAGGACTTGGATTAGGACTCAAATATAGCAGAAACTTGAAAAGCCAGAGAAGAAATAGAAACAATACTTTGGTCAAGAATATTACATCGGTGAAATCTAAAGAATAAAAAATGTTAAATGCCAAGGTCAGAATGAGTGATTATTGTGGGTATAGTCTTGGAAGAAAAAAAAACAGAAAACCTTAAGTACTAGACCAAATTACTTATGCTAAAATAAAAGCTGCGATAGGATTTTACAGCACCACGGCTGCGGGCTGCCAGCTAACATTTGGAAAGGTTTTCACCACTCTAAACCTGCATCCAAGCAGACTCCACTTTTAGTAATCGTTGATATCTCTAGAGAGAGGGTTCTGACAAATGATGATCTTTATGTGCTGTTTGAGAAACTGACCACAGTAGATATAAGACGCTTGGCCAGACTTCCATAGCTACTTCATGCAAGGAGGAGAAAACAGAATTAGCACAGAACTTAAGAAACCATTATCACATTTGGGCTCTTCTGATTCTGTAACCTGAATACTGATTTTACAATCTTAGTTTAACCCAGAAAAAAATAATTAAACTGCCAAAACACTACCCAAGAATGAGGCTTACTGGACAGAAGAAAGAAACAGAGTTAGAGTTAGGATATGAGAAACAAGGTAGAGAAGACCAGCGCTGCCAAGGAGGCAGAGTGGGAGGAAAGAAAGCATCTTAGTTTCAGAGCAACATGCTGCTGCTCATCATTGCTTAACTGCATCAACTTGATCCAAATCCAGTATTTCTCATTCATTGAAAAAAATTAAAGTAGCTGCAATTTCCTTTATAAATAAATACATTCGGCCAAGAAAGCTTCTACCATAAAAGTTTAATCCTAAAGATAATAAAAAGCAGGAAGAAAGTTGTTGCAATGCCTATAATTTCAAAGAATAACTTCTAAATATAAATGCTGTATTTGTTGGCAATACTTACTTTTAAACTCAAATAAAATTACAATGAAATTCTTTCATAGTCTATCTTTTTAAAGTACAATAGAAAACTAATTATGGAAAATGCTAGTGGCAGCATTAGCATTTAATAGTTTATAACTGATTTTGAATAACCTATGAGAAACAGGAAGCTTCCTTCACAAGCACAGGTACAAAAATGCAATGTCACACGCTACTTTTGAACAGAGGCGTCATAATGCACACTATATGGAAATTTACTTTTCAGTCATTATAATTTCAGCCATTGGACCCTTAATTTGTAAAGTAGCACGTGGCCCAGAAATTATAAATTAACAATAAATACCTGTTGAGAAGCTATATCTTTACACTTCTCTGGGTAAGGTGACCCTTGAAAGTCTTGAACAGGATGTACATATGAATGAAGTTTTTCAGCTAACTGCTCTCATCACGCCCATGCCAAAGTGACACACAAAAGCCACGGTGACTTCTCATGTCCTGAAAGCCCCGGCTTTGAGGAGCAGAGGTCAGCAGCCACGCTGGGCCACGTACCCGCCAGTGTGGTTCTGTCTTCCTGCACCTGAACTGCTGCTTGTGGGGCTGAAGAGAACAGCTCTTGGATGGACATATGGACTGCTGGAAGAATTACTCGACCCAAGAGAAATATCTAACTACCTGGCAAGATGTTTTTCCTGTTCTAAATCTTTCCAAGTAAGTCTGGTGCAAATGTCTGCTGAGCCTAGTTGAACTTAAAAAGACATCTGGGGGACACTGCAAAAGCCAGTTTCAGGATTTTAAATTATTCTTCAAGATATAAAATAACTACTACTCCTGTTAAGTGCGTAGCAATTATATGATGGTCTTTTCTCATAAAATACGAGGATGCAAACTTTTTTTAAAAATTCAATGTTTTTAAAACATTGTTTCAGTTTTGCCAAGATGCAGCCTTTAGATTAACCATAATCTAAATATGAATGCCCCTTATCAAATTTCAACAATCATATTACATATCCAGCCCCTTATCCAGGGACATAACTCATCCTAATCAGGCATTACAGGTGTTATTGAAGAATTTCATATATGGTTCTGCAATGTGAAATCAAATAGTCTGAATGAAAAGAACTGAACACATCCCAGAGTCTGTGAAGCGTTAGAGAAAGGTGTTTCTACACACTGGCTGAGATTTTCAACTCCCAAACACAGTCCAAGGTACTAAAGAGTTGGTCAGGATCTTGCCTTTTATACTAATGACTTTGAAAAATTACTCAGAAATCATGTCTCATTTCTCTCATTTTTTGATAAATTTTATAAGTGTAATATTAAGATATGGATTTCTCATTTTAAATGCAAATTGGTCCTATTTAAAATCTAAACTACTTAAACATAGACTCTTTTAACAATTTTGTATCCGTTGACACAATAAGGTCCAGAAACAAGTGCAAACCTTACAAACAAGTACGACGTTCTCACGGCCTCAGTAACTGATCTCTGAATGAGATCCATCAAATGCTAAAAGAAAGACTTTTCTATTTTAAAGAAAATAATGTATCAAACACATCATTTTCTTGGCATCTTATACAGCTTTCATCTTTAATTTATAAGGGATAACCTGCTAGAAATAATAATAATAACCAATAGTCCTAATTAATTGTAGATCCTTCTCCAGTAATTCATACTTCAGGTTATTTCTATTACAAAGATTACACTACAACACCATCTGGCATTTTTTGTAAGATCACTTGCCAATATTTCACAAAACTTCTGGAGAACTCTGAGGTCTTTTAATAATATTATGTTAAATTATATCACTTACTGTAAAGAGCCCACTTTCACTGACACAGGGACATGGGGGAGCTGAGTGGCCCACTTCAGTGTAACATCCTGGTAAATGAGCAACATGTTGTTATGGTTTCCAATCAATGTATTTATTGTTCCCTCGGAAACTGCAAGTTGAAGATACAGGAAGAAAACTGTCACCAGAAATAGGACATTGTATCTACTTAAGGGGATTTGAAACACAAACTAATTCCAGTATCTTGATTTTAATGCACAAAAAAATTAAGTACTAAATTATAATTTTTCAATTTCAAGCTACCAATATCAGAAAGAACTCATTAGCAGGCTTCAAATATAGAAATACTGGCCAACATGTTTGCATCTCACCTAAAGAGCATGAATTTCACTAACATGTGACACATTTAAGCTTATGACTGACCACGCATTCACTATGGATGAGTTGTTGTATTGGACGTTACTATTCTGTTCAGGAGAACTGGCTTTCTCCAGGAGGCATCTTGACCAGTGACATTCTGGAAAGCACCAGTGTATGCTGGAAGCCAATTCCATAGCCATTAAAGTAAAACGACTGAAAACACCAAATGTGTGCTTTATCTCAAACCTCTATTCAAATACTGAAACTTACAATCTCCATTACATCTTCAGTATAAAAATATTTTCCTAGATGGTTAAAATATGCATACGAATGTGGCTTTTTATGATACATACAATAGAGCCTAGACATACAGAAAGATAAAAGAAAAGAAAACCTTTCTACACACCTGAGCAATATGGAAGAAAACAACTTGGGCTACAATCAAGCTTCTTCATGAATCGAATTTGTCCATTATCCTTCAGGCAGAAGAAATTTCTCTCACCAAGAACAAAAACAGAAGATGTTGACTGACTAAAAGACACAATACATATATCAAGCGCTTGCTCTCCAATATTTAGGGTCCAATCCACCTGTAGACCAAAACCCAAGATCAAATTAGTTGCTAAAAACAGAACATTACAGTCATTTTCAGATCAATATAAATTAAGAAACTGTTTTACATCAAAGTAGAAATATAAAGATTGACTAATTTCCCTCACTTATTTGGGTGTGTGTTTGTCATTACCATATTTCTGGTATTTTATAGATTCTAGGATGTTTCACACCATCTCTTATTAGATGACAGGAGCTGTTCAGTGCTTCAAAAATACTCATTAAGAGGTTATTTTCTTCCTGAAAAAATTGTGTAAGAAAGATATTGTGGGGTGATGAAAGGATGGACGAAGGTCAATAAGTGGGTAGTTACGTAAGAGTAAGAAGTTCCAGCGTGTTATTGCACGGTAGGGTGACTACAGATAATAAAATGTAATGTATATTTCAAAAAGCCAAAAGAAAGGATTTTATTGTCATAAAGAAATGATAATGTTTGAGGAGACAGATCTGTTTTACCTGATTTAACTATATACAATACACACATATATCAAAACATCTCATGATTCTCCATTAATATGTACAATTTATGTATGCTTAAAATAAATTTATTTTTAACATGCTATTTATTTTAAAAATCAAATAGTCAAAATTATAGCCAATATTGTTGTCAACATATACTTTCAAAAAAGATAACCTTAAAACATATTGATATACAATCTCATATGAGCAGTCAACAGCTACTACAGCGGTACAGACAGAATCCTCTACACATAAGCACTGCTCCAGTATCTCCACACCTCTGGAACATGGTCAAGATTCAAGTAACAATTTTAAAATAATAAAGACATGAAAGCAAACAAAACGGGTGAAAGAAAAGATTTTCAGAATTTATCTTCACAGTAATTAATAATATTTACAAATCAAAAACATGCAAAAGAACAAAGATGTATCATACTGATAATCATGTATGTTACATACGGCAATGACAGTGAGATGGCTTCACAAATAATAATGATATTACTAAGGAAGAATAAAACCGTCCTCAAAGTTAGGCTTTAATCAACAATGAGAATCAACAAAGAGGAGAATGAACTTAGGATTTGTCAATATCTAGTTTATATTTGATGCCACTATTATTGTTGATTTTATAACTATCGCCAAAGTGAGATAGTTGTTGCTATAAAATTTTACTGTATGCCAATATCTGGACTGCCTAGAAGTCATAAACGATACTAAGGCCCATTCCTGAAACACTATGTACTGAGCCAAATAAACTGCAACAACCTCTCCCAAATAAACAAAGGTAATTAGATCCTTAGACAGAGGCAAAGGCCAACACTGAGATACTCCCAGAGGACATCTCTGAAAAGTAGACTTTAACTAAAGAAAACTCAATACTAGAAACAAAGCTATCGACTCTAATTAACCTACAAGCCTCCCCACATAAAATGAAAAAAACAATAAAAATAGAAACATGGGAAGACAAGGCAACAAAATATCTCCCAAAACTCCCCCCACCCTCCAAGCCAATCTAGAGGGCATCAAAGGGGACGATATCAAAAGCCATACAGCCAAATTATCTGAAAGGATAACAGTGGAGGTAACAAAACACACCAATAAATGCTTGGCAAATTCAAAGAAGACACAACTAAACAGATAAGGATCCTAATGAAACAATCGGCAAGCCTACAGAAGACACAATAAAAAGCTAGTGAAGCTAAAGACAGAGTTTCAAAACATGAATGACCAGCACAGAAAAGAATTGGAAACCATAAAAAATACTAAGCAGAAATCCATAAGATTAAACTGTCTATAGAGTGTGGGCAGCAGAAGTGATCAACGTGAGGACAGAGTGTCCAATCTATAATACAAGGCTGTGATTGGTGATCAATTAATGAGAGATACCTATAAGAACACAAAAAATGGATCTAATAGCTGCCAGATGATACAAAAACTAATTTGAAATTAACTGGAATTAGTGAAAAATCAGAAGACAGGACAAAGGTTATAAAAACCCTGTTTACAAAAGTAAGAGCAGGGGGCTGGGGATTTAGCTCAGTGATTAGAGTGCTTGCCTTGCAAGCACAAGGACCTGAGTTCGATCCCCGGCACCACAAAAAAAAAAATAAATAAAATAAAATAAAATAAAATAAAAAGTAAGAGCAGAAAACTTCCCAAATATGGAAAAAAGAAGTTAACGAGCACAGATAAGTGAAGCATACAGAACCCCAAATAGCCATGAACAGAAAAGAACCAGCCCACAGCACATCATAGTCAAAACGACAGAAATTCAACATAAGAACAGAACCTTAAAAGCTGTTAAAGGAAAGTAAAAAATCACTTATAAAAGAAAACCCATCAGAATTACAGCAGATTTCTCAAAACAGCCTTAAAGGCAAGAAGAGCTTGGCATGGAGTTTCAAGCCATAGAGGAAAGCAAGTTCCAACCAAGACTGGTATATCCTACAAAATTATCTTTCAAAACTGATGGAGAAATAAGAAATTTCCACAGCTGACCATAGACTATTTTAAGTGAACAGCACCTAAAATAATTTCAGGACCACAAAACCAGCGCTCCAAAACATTCTCAAGGATGTCTTAGTATAAAACCCAAGGAATTCTGAGGTTTTCCCCAGAAGTAGAGTACACAGAAGGATCTTGCCTCGGGAGTAGGAAACAAGTACCCTCAGAACACACACTGCTTCTGTCTCCCTAGTAAGTCTTAACAAAACTCAAAAAGACCTAACTGGTTCCAGTAACTTTACTGTGTCCCAGAGGCAAAGATGAAAAAAAAACTTGATAATACCAAAACATTTAGTACCCACCAAAGAAAGGTGGGGAAGGAGGGGGAGGAGGAAAAAGAGGAAGAGGAAGAAGAGGAAGAAGAAAAAGAAGAGGAAGGAAAGGAGGAAGAAGAGGAGGAAGAAGAGGAAGAAGAAAGAAAGAAGACAGAGAAAGAAGAAAGAGAGAAAGAAAGGAAAGGAAAGGAAAGGAAAGGAAGGAAGGAAGGAAAGAAAGAAAGAAGAAAAGAAAGAAAGGAAGAAAGAAAGGAAGGAAGGAAGGAAGGAAGGAAGAAAGGAAGAAAGAAAGAAAGAAAGAAAGAAAGAAAGAAAGAAAGAGGAAAAGAAAAGAAAAGAAAAGAAAGACAGAAAGACAGACAAAAACAGGACAATGTGATCTACAAAAAGAGATAATCAACTGAAACTGAACCAAAACAGATACAGATGTTAGAATTAGAAACAAAGAAAAATAATCATCTTAACTATATTCTATGTCTTTAAAAAATTATGTAGAGATACAGACAATATTAAAAAGTCAAATTGAATTAGTAGAAATGATACCTGTACCAAATGGGAATTGATACCAAATTAGATATTATAAGAAAAATACTCGGCCTTAAAAACAGCAATAGAAACTATCCCAAATGAAACAGCAAGAATAAAGAATTTTTTAAAATGGGATGTAGCTCAGTCATGTAGCATTTGCCTACCATGTACATATCCCTGGGTTCAATGCCCAGAAGTGCGAAATAAATAAAATGCACAGAAAATCTGTGAGCTGTGAGACAACATCAAGTAGCCTAAATACATGCATAACTAGAGTTCCCAATGCAAAGGAAAGAGAGAACAGAAAAAAAATTTGAAGAATTAATGGCCACATTTTTTCTAAATTTAAGAAAACTGTAAATTCACAGATGTAAGAAGCTCAATAAGTTCTAAATTCAAAAGGAGGGGAAGGAAGGAGGGAGGGAGGGAGGAAAAAACGAAGGGAAGGAGAGAGGGAAAGAGGAAGGAAGGGGGAGGGAAGGAGGGGAGGGAGGAAAGAAGGAGGAAGGAAAGAAGGAGGAAGGGAAGAAGGAAGGAAGGGAGGGAGGGAGGAATGAAAGAAGGGGGGAAGGAAGGTGAGGAAAGAATCGTAATTTTATTGTTTAAAATGTTTATAAGAAAAATCTAAAACTCAGCCTAAGGAAAAAGACATTAGAAACAGAGAAACACAGTGTATATAAATTTGCCTATTAAAGATGTATTTTTTTAATTTTTCTTTTTATTTAGTTTATAGCCACTCCAGTTAGAACTGACCTCATTTAGACAACTGGAGTTCTGGTGCTACCATTCCACAATTTGATATAACACAGTTATGATCAAGCATGTATCTGCATTGCTTGGAAACAGCCAATTAAATTTTTAAGTCATTGCTGTCACAGAAACAAGAAATGGCATATACACATTAAACTAACTTCTCTTCTCAGGAAATCTTATTCTTAACAAACATTTGTGATTAGATATGGCAGTACTGAAATTTTTATATATTAAAAAAGGCCTTACAACTAGTCTTTTTCCAGAACCAAGTTTTTGCTGCTCAGTCTGCTCCCTCTTATCTGCATCTGTTGCAAAAGCAAGTACTTGATACCTGTATGAAAGAGATGGAAAAAGTATAAGTGACTAATAATTTTTAAAGTGTAAAGGCATATAACCTATAAACATTATGAATGTTTCTTTAGTTTTTCTTTTTTTGACTTTCATGAGTAGATGTTTGCAGTATATAATGATTACATTCACTGTAGGGAACTGGTACATGTACACAACACATTTCAATTATTTTTCCCCTTCCTCCACCCCACTTTTGTTTTTCCAGTATCAGACTCATTTATTTATAAGACTATACAAAGTTAATTATCATATATACAGACTGCAAATTAGACTAATAGGCCAAAGAACACACAAAACATGTAAGACAATTCTACTAAGGCACACTGTCCACACTGGATTACAATGGTTTTTTCTCTTTCATAACTGTAAAATCTGATGTTAAATTCTGACTGACCGATGGCATGAGGCTACATAAACTATTATGATAAAGAAATTATAATCATTTATCCCAATGATTCAATAACAAGAAAATCGTTCTCTACCAACTATAACAGCATGTTCATTAGAACTTTATGTGACTAGTAACATGCAAGAAGGACCTAGCTCCTGAATATCAAATGGGCCAAAACAACTGTAAATAATGCAAAGCATGTATTAAGAAATTATTAATACATAATCTATGGAACCAAGAAGAACCAAATTTAAACTCCAGCTAAACTACTTACTGAGAGTAAAAGCTAGCAAATTCGCCATTCTGTGTCTTAGTGTCCCCTTCTATAAAATGAAAATAATAATCTCTAACTAAAAGATTCTTAAAAAGGATAAACTATTTAAAAAGAGCTGAGGACAGTATCTGGTATACGCAGTACATGCTGAGTATTCCTTGCCTGAAATGCTTGGGATGGAATGTTTCAGATGTCAGAGTATTACGGATTTGGGATCATATGTGCAGACTCTACTAACTGAGCATCACAAATCAAAAATCCATAACCCACAACATTCTAAATTTAAACCTTTTAAACATGCTGTCAACACTCAAAAACTTTCAGATAAGTTGGGCGTGGTGCTGTGCTCCTGTAAGTCAAGCTCTCTGGGAAGCTGAGGCAGGAAAACTGTAAATTCACGGAGAGTCAGGACAATTAAGAGAGATTCTATCTCAAAATAAAATATATTTTTAAAGGACTGGGGTTCTAGGTCACTGCTAGAGCACTTGCCTAGCATGTGTGAGGCTCTTGGTTCAATCCCTAGTACTGAAAAAGAGACAAAAATAAAAACAGAAAAGGAAAGGAAAAACATTTTGGAAATGACAGCATTTCAGATTCCAGATATCCAGATTAGGGATGCTGAACATCTACGTAGTGCCCGATTGCTGGCTGATGACTTGATGAGAAAAACACAGATTACACAGATACAGAGGTCACCATTCATCTGGTATACGACACATTCTCCACCACAAACGCTGTGGCCTTCTTCAGTGCTTCAGTATGAGTATGTACTCAAAGCATTCTGTAATCAAGTTCAAATTCCTTTATTTCCCATTAATTATGGTACATGCTTAGAATACTCATTCTAAATGAAGAAACTTCAAGTTAACAGATTTTCTTTCCCTCCTGTTGAATCAAAACTCTCTGCACTACTCCTCCATAGCTAAGAGCAAAATCTAGAAAGAGTTCAGACACTTCTTATCATCCAAGCCAAAGATGCCTGAGAGTGTGAGATCCAGAGACCTGAATGATGTCGGATCCCAGTCTGTGATCTTCGACATCCCAGTCTGCAGAGTTGTGAGAAACAAACCTCTGTTCTTTAGGAGTTTCCCAGCCTCAGATACTCTGGGGTAGTACCCCAAAATAGACTGATATATGCCAACCCTTAAACCATCCTATCTCAGGCAGGAATAATTAATTCCTAAAAACAAAAACCCCTTAATTTCACTAGGATGCAAAATGACTATAAATTAAAGTAGACTTTGCAAGTCACAGAAAATAATGGCAAGTTCACAAACACCTATAAAGAAATCAGGCCTATCGATATATTACAAAAGCTTAATGTGCATGACTTTCATTCATCCTATGAACACACAGACAGGAACTAAAAGAGGTATCAGCAGTGGAGAAAACTACTACATGATGTATACTCATCAGGAGCGCCAAAGCTATTGTAGGGACCCATGTACAGACGACTCAGTGTCACTGAGAGCGCCCTGTGCCAGTACTAGGTCTGCACACAGTATCGATGGAATGCGGCAGCAGAAACGAGTAGCTGGGGGGTAGGAAACACGCCCTTGGTATACATACAGGAGAAGAAAGCTACATGTTACAGAATGAACAAAACTTTACCATGCTGGCAAAGAGCGGAAAGGCATTATGGCAAATCAAAGAACACAGGTCTGAGCAGAGCAGCAAGAGACAGGAAAGGCTGTGGCAGGAGCTTAGGAGGTGCAGGGCAGGGAGGAATGAGTCATAGGAAATGAGACTAGCAAAGGTAGGAGGGAGAAGATCTCAACCTTGTAAAAGCAGGCTAAGAAATTAGAAGCTGCAGCAAAAGTCTCTACGCCACCAGACACAGACCTTCAAAATCCCAAAGTCTCCAAAAATCCCAGACAATGAGACCTCACATTCCAAACCTCCAAACAGGATTGATTTCTCAGTCACGGTTCACAGTGACAGAAACTGTGTACACTAGTGACCAGAACATCATTCCAGAAGCAGTTCTACTGTGGATCTAACCTCAGACAATCAACTCCAGAGGTGGTTTACTTCCTGCAGACACCAGGCGACCTGAGGATGACATGAATATTAATGACACTGCTGCAAAAACCCAAAGCTCTTTGAGCTGTTTGAAACTTCTCATTTAACTACAAAGAGTTATTATTTCATCTGAGGAATAAGTGATCCCCTAAAGTGGCCTCGCTAACATCAAAACAGCAGGCAGAGACAAAGCCAAAACTGACTCCTGATTTCCAAACCCATCCAGACCACGTCTCTTCTTGAAAGACAATTCAAAAGAATATTTTATTATTTAAATATAACCAGCAGCAAATTTAGATAAGAAACTTATATCTATTTTATGATTCTTCCTTAACTCCTCTTAACTGTGACCATTAATGTACATGAAAATCTATTTCCAAACCCAATAATTCCACTCAAGCTTGGAAAGTCTGCCACAAGGAAAACAGATCTTTTTTTTTTCTTACCACTCAAGTGTTCAGTGATATAAATTAAAGAATAAAATCCCCTTGCTGAGACTGCTGAAAGGATAATCGGCCCAGTGTAGTAAGATTTTGAGAGCGTCAGACATGTTCCTCCGAACAGGAAGGTACTAATCACAAATGCACAACCCCAGATGAGTGGCAACGCTTTTGAACCTAGGAGCCAAGAATGCTTGACCAGTCTTGTGGGGCACCAACGACAAACACAATCATGTGAATCAGGGTTCTTCCATATCACATCGTAACAACAGCAAGAAATCAAAATACAGACTGATGTGTCACAGAGTACAAAAGTAAACTCTGTGAAATCATTTCTTTTCAAACAAAACACACCCAAATGGCACCTGGAGATTTTGGAACTTCGGTATTTAACCTGGAGAACTTTACTACAAATGGAAACTCTGGATAGAGAGCACTATTATGCTCGTGTCGGCCGTGGCTTAGACATTCTTGACTATGCCTGGCAGAGTCGTTTTCACTGAAAGATGCCAGGAACAGAACAGAAACTTTATTTGCACACTTTTCACTCTTCCATCGAGTTCTTGTTAAACACCCAGTCTCTGCAAGGTACAGTGCTGGCACTTCAGAGGGCTCAAACTCCTGTGACCGAGGAGCACCGCGTCCAATCAAGGAGAAAAGCAAGCAGGGAAATATTTAAGTATCAGTGAAAGCTTGAAACAGGGAAAGGTTTAAGGGAATCACTGAAGAAACTCATGAATTGAGCAGAGATGTTGCAAACAGCTAAGTCGAGGAAGAACTAAAGGGTAACAGGCAGCTTCCAGGCATAATTTTCACACACAGAAAAGGAAGAGCATCTCAGACCCAGGGTACTGCTTGAGCAGAAGGGGAGAGAGACAAACGGCCTTAACGTACCTGCAGAACACAAATACTTCAATTCGGCCTGAGCCTAAGTCTGATGAAGAACCCAACCTTCCTTTTAAAATAGTCAATTAAAGTCAACAAACACATTCTAAAATACTTAACGTCCACATTTATTGAGCGACATATATTAGGAGCTACCACAAGACCACAAGAGTGCTGGGGGAGGCAGATAGCAGAAGGAAGAGGAAAAAAATAAAACTCATGGCAGGCATCCTCCTTTGAGGACCCTCCTACATTCTCTTCCTCCTCAGATACCCCATCTAGGCTCTTCGGCATGCCCCGCAGAGGCTGCGGCCACCTGCACAGAGAAAGCTGGGTGGCCACGGCCTCTCGCACTTGCTGGTATCCTGCAGAGTCTCTGATTCTGTGTCATTAAGACTTTGCACAGCACGTGGCACAGAGAAAAGGTTCTTGGAAATGTTTGCTGACTCAGTCACTGCACAAATGAATAGAATTGTTCAGTCAGTGGACAGATGTCTAAGACAAATGCTGCTTTCAGAGACCAGATAATATGAGACATACTCTGGAGCATTTCACTATAATAGACAAGGCAATCTATAATACGTATGTATGAATGACTTTTAGGCAATGGTGTGTTCAAGCAAGTGAAAAAGGAATAGTCGAACTAGCTAATTTTAAAATTCCCTGTCAGATCTAAAAGTCACATCATAAATGTAGGGGCTGAGTTACAAAAAGCGTAGGGTACACATACACCAAGCATGGCTACCAACATTTGAAGATGCTCCAATCTCTTGTGCAAAGTGGCATAGTGTTTATACAGAACACATATACATCTTCCCTCGTATATCCTACTTCTTTTCCTTATAGTTCTAAGGATCAAACTCAGGCTCTATGGATGCCAGGCAAGCACTTTACCACTGAGCTACACACCCAACTCCACCCATATACTTCAGATCATCTCTACACTGCTTTTAATACCTAATACAGTGTAAGTGCTATGGGGATCGTTCTTGTACTGTATTGTTTAGGGAATAATGATGCAGAAAAATCTGTACATGTGAAGAACAGACACAAGTTGTTCCAAGTACTTTCCATCTGTAATTGGCTGAAATGGTAAATGTGGAACCTGTGGAACAGAAGGCTAACCATGTCAGAAAGTTTAGAAATTATAATGGGAAATTAAATTTATTCTGGCTTCAAGAGATAATGTAAAAGGGCAGATACAAGAAAGACCTTTCAAAGACTAGATTAGAGATAAGGAAAAATAAATAGAAATCCATGTAAAAGAATCAGTGGGAGAAGGAAAGCAAGACCTGAGTAAAAGAATTAAAGGTAGAATGGGCAGAATTTACTGACTAAATAATTCTGACAGGCAAAAGAAAGGAAAAGAGAATAAAAATATCCAAAGTTCAGACACATCTGGCCAGGAGATCAGCAGCACCATGATGCTTTCCCCCAGCAACCCCAGGAAAGGACAGTTTTCTTACCTTACTTGGTACATACATTCACAATGACGATTTCAAGGGGTGGGTCATCCCCAAATCAACTAAATCAAAATCTCAGGGCCTTGGGACTAGGAATCTATAAGAGGCTGCCCGGGGATTTTTACACACACTGAAGTTTGACAACCAAAGCCCTTGCCAGTTCCTGTGCAAACATAATTGAACTGAGTTTAAAGTACTTGAATATCAGAATAAAAAATAAAAATGAATTCTGTCTTAAAAGCCTACTCTATCATATAATCAGTTAATAGAATGTATTCTGCTTTTAAGAATACATTCTATTAACTGATTATATGATAGAGTAGGCTTTTAAGACAGAATTCATTTTTAATGAAGCTTCAAAAGAATAAATTGTAGTTTTCATGCTTTCTCCCATCCTAAATTGTACCAGTGATTGTCACTTAATTTAACCTATTAAATTTGAAAGTATACATAAGTACAACACAAAACTTAGTAAGCCCTCTCACTCATCACTTCACATCAGTCACATATCTCATGCATTTTTAACATTATACAAGTGGTCCTCATAACGGAGAAAGTGTGTACTTTCTAGTCGTAGATAGAGATGAATTTAGTGAAATGGCATTTTGGAGAATTACCACAGTTAAAACAATACAGGCTTCTGTGAGATTAAGCTCACTCATCAAGGAAATCTAAATATTGTTTTCTCATCCAATCACTCAGAGTGTTATTACCAAATTAATTTCTATGCACACATTCCATGACTGAAATAGAGCATTCAAACCTTTGTACTGTCACCCTGGCACTGCCCTGCTTAATAGCAGGTGAGGCACAACTAGGTGGAAAGCTGGAAAGCAGATCTCAGTAGTGCTTAAATTTTGGCATGTCTAAGTAAATTACATAGACATTTTTCTCTCAAAATAACTACAATATTTTATTACAATTATAGTGCTACAATTCATTCATCTCCTTTGGATAAGAGTCATCGGAGTTATACAAAGAATATGACATGACGATAAACTACCTCAATCAACTTCTGCTTAGTCACAAACATTTACTTATTTCCAGAGTTTTAAACTTGAAGTGATTTAACATCATTCACAAAAGACTGCCACTTATGATGGGAAAATGCATTAACTTGCTAGCCTGCTACATGGGTATGTATGTATGTATATATCATAGAATGTATGCATATATCATATACATAGAATGTATGTATATATCAAGTTTATATATGTATCATATATAAACTTGAAGACTTTAAACTTGAAGACTTGAAACTTGAAGACAAAAATTTTACAGCTGTTGCCTAATTATATTTTCTTCCCATCTTAGGAAAAATCATGTAGCAAAAAAATAATGTGGAAAAGATACAATGATGGTGTGTAGATGTTTAAAGTTATAAACGTTGCCATTACAAGGATAACAATAAAGTAACTGAAGATGCCAAAATCCTTCAAAACTATTTCCTTTCCTAGCATGAATTTCTTTTCTCCATTCTCTCTGCCAATAAATAAACCTTTCATTCAAATTTTGTTGACAGAGGAAAAAATTCTCTCTCTCAAACACAATTCACTAAAATTAATTGTGAATTATGAGTGAAAAGTAGTTTTCACAGAATCATTTGCAGATTTCACCTTTTTATGAATTCTTCTTTTAAAAACTCATGAGCATTTATAACAACATTTGCATTTCTTGCCAGTATTTTTCTCACGTCATATACATTCTTTTTTGTTATAAAGTAATTCCATACATGCATCGTCATACCAGTTTTTTCTTACCCAACACTGTGTGTTATTACTTATTATATCAGGGAACAGTCACAAAAACTAGTGAACATTTTCCATGGGTAACAACTTGACATACATTTAACCCTTGTAACAAACTTGTCAAAATGAGCATTGTAGAGCTTGGATAAGGACTCTGATCATCAAACAACTATGAATAATAAAATCAGAACTCCAACCCAGCGATTTCTCTCCTCCAACACTTCCTCTCAAATCACTGCACTATACTGCCTTTCAAATATTTAAAAATGATATGCATTACGTCATCACAGTACATTTTATCAAAGAAATCAATGTGTTTTTCATTAGTAATATTCAAGCTCTGTGGAAAAGAATGCACCAATAAAATTACGATCCCGAAGATTTAACATACAGACTCACCTGTAACTTTCCACTTGCCGGCAGGAAGAAACAGTAATGAAGGAATCTGTACGGGAACTGTAAGCAAGCGGGCCAGGCAGGAGAGAACCAGGGAGAAATCGCCCAAAAGCATAGCTTTCTTGCTCAAACACCATCAGCATCCCGTCCATAGACTGGATACAAACTAAATCTTGACCTAAAGTAGAATTAGAAGGAAGGAGATCATCTATTCACTTTTTAAGTATGTGGTCAGTTATCACTATCTACCACAAATACATCTCCCAAAATCCTCAAAGAAGTGATCTGCAAAATGTGGCCCCAGACCAGCAGCATCAACATCATCCAGGAACTTCTCAGAGAAGGAAATCCTGGAATTCCAGTCTATATACCAAAACTGACTCAGAAACTCTGGTGGAAGGGTTGCGTCATTCAAGGTATTAACAAGCAACAGAAGATCTGCTAGTTTCAAAACCACTACCCTTAGCATGAAAGGATAAAGAGATCGGGCTTGAAGAAAATGTAGGGAAAGGGGATCCTAGAGAGGAAAGAGAATAAAATAGGGCCTCATTAAGTTTTATTAAAGAAATTAATAGAAAATCTTACTAAATGCAGCTTTTGACTCTCCAGTTAGACTCGAGCAATTAGAGAGACAAAGGTAAAGAAGAAGAAAAATCAGACCTGGAAGGTGCCAGGTAACACAATTAGCCTAAGAATATATCAGGAAGAGCTGGCAGACAAAACAAGGATGTAGCTAGAAACATGAAAGACCAGGGTAAACAGCCCCCTTACCCCATAAAATGTAAAGAAGACAAGAGGCGGCCACCTAAATACTCATATTTGGTATATATACATATACGTATATTCTCATTCTAGGATCAATATATTACTGCATCAGATATAAACTTTACTTAATTTCTAACTCTAAACTGCCCTTCTATGAAACATGCACACACACACACACACACACACACACACACACACACATACACACACACACCCTCTTCATCCATCACAAAAAGATAGAAAGGAATCAAAGGACCAACAAGAATGTACATGATGGGGCCCGGGACAGGGTCAAAGACACCCAGAGAGCCAATCAGACTGTTACAAGTTCCACGTGTCCACATGAGGAATAGATATCAGTCTTGAGAAAAGAAGGCTGAGGACAAAGACTCATGAGTAGTTGTCTTTCCAGTGCCCCCTAACTCTGCCAAGTAGATATCTCCCACTTTCTCCTCTCTCTCTTCTTCAAATAAGTCATCTTCCTTTATTTTAAATTTACTTCCTTTCATTTTCATACAGGTGCTGAGTTTTACAATCCCAGTTAGCTGTGTGTTCCAGCAGAGCAGTGATGCAGTGTACACTTCTTAATGCAACAAAAACTTGAATTCGAAAAAAATTGGCACCTTGGCCCCCACAAACATAGCATAAGAGGTATTATCTTCTGAAATCTAGCAACAAAGAGCAGAGTACTTAATATGCTACAAAGTTCAAGTGAGCTTCCTCTAGAGCCAGACAACCTAGGTTTGAACAGGCCCAAGTTTCTTCACCCTCAAGACAGAGTATCTTCTTCAGTAACTTTTTATGAGAACTAGTGTACAGAAACTAGAAACATTTATGGTAAATACTCAATTGCATTATTAATTTTATAATTATTTTCAAAGTTTCAGGCTCCATGTTAAATTGGTATTTAACTACCTTGCTGCTGCCTGCACACATCATAATGATGTGGGCTTCCCTGATTGACTTATGTTATTTCCTTCCTCTGGAAAAAAAATCCTTTCACCTTCTTTACTCTGGTCTAGTGAACATTTGCTAGCTTCCTGCTGGCCATCCATTCACTTCTCCTCCAATGCTCAGCCATGAAGTCACATTGAGACTGACCTCATTCTAAGCCAAGGGCAGGCCCTGCTGTGTAAACCAGCTAGCATTCCACTAGTTACAGTGGTCAGAACTTCTACTATTCCCTGGAACAGGAACAGCCTCCCTTATTGTGAGGACAGTAAGGTCTGAACAACAAGGGCCACTTGGGTTTTCTAAGGGCACAGTTAAGAGCAAGCTACAGGAGGCACTGTGGCACCTCACCTGAAGCCAAACTTACGCTGCACTTTGTAGGTCATAAATTCTGTAATTGTGGGGCCACTTGCAGTTGGTTCTCTCTCTGAACCAAGTGGATCAACGTATTTTCCTCCAAGAGACAAAGTGAGGCTCATGTCTCTCTTTCCACTCTGATCACTCTGTGATCCCACAGAGCCTTATCTTTATTGCCAGAATAAATTATCTATTGAAACGATCTGTCTTTGTGGCTCTAATTAACTCTAGAACAGTGATGACAAACCTTTTAAGAGACTGAGTGTCAAACTGCAACCAAACCCACTTAAAGCACCAACACTGCAATTAAACTTGTGTACTGAGGTTTTAGTTTAGGAAAAAACAACTCATACATTAACATCTCATGTCTTAAAAACAAAAAACACAATAACATTCATGCCATAGGTTCACCACCACTGCTGTAGCCTAAACTCAAAGGCAGGAGCTATCTTATTCATCTTTATAATTCCAAGAGCTATAAAATGCCTGACACCAAGGTGATACATTAACAAATATCCATTGAGCTGATTTAAGCAAAGCAAAATAATTTACTCATCTGCAGTTCAGAGTGGCTATTTTATTCTATGTGTTTCACACACTCCATTTAAAATATGTGAAAATGCTTTATTACAATGTTGAATACAGATGTTTAGAAAAATACTAATGTTTTAGGGATCAATCTAAAACATTACTCAAAAATAAATAAATCAATCCTTCAAAGCACTGTTTTGGAAACCACAACAGAATACATGTCAAAGGCTGCTCTTCCACATAATGGTAATAGAAAGAACAGTCCAGAGAAGCCATGAAAGTTGTGTAGGTTTGATAGAACAGAGCCAACAGGAAGCATTCATGAAAGCAATGAGATTTCAGGAGACTTTTCAATGACCTAGCCATAAACCATACCTAGAGTGCTCACCACACATGCTTGAAATTATATTTGAAGCTGTAAGAAATACAGACAAAAAGCAATACTAGCCACTACTGCCATTTACTGAGCACCTATTATAATCCTAGCCTTGTGATAAACACTCAACAAGCATATTACCTAAAACCTTTAATAATTCTGAAAATTGGACCAACCGTTCTGTTTTATACATGAGAAGACAAAAATAGAGCTTAAATAATTTTTCTAACACTAAAAAATTAGAAAGTGACAGAATTCATATCCAAGTCAGGATCTCTCTAGCTCTGTTATACCACTCTAAATCCCATGGAGGAAAAACTTAGATCCATTTTTTAAAAATACACACATTAACATACAAAATCGAAATGATCTGTAACAGAAAATCAACTGCATTACAGAGAAATTTCTAGGAAAAGTGTCACAGCAGAGCTAAGACAATCCTGCACTGCAAAGGGTGGGCAGAGAGAGCAGGGTTCAAGGTGAAAGTCAAGAGGATTTCTGGGAGATGAAGGAGCAGGCTGGAAAAGATACAGGGGCCATCAGGCCTAGGGCAGAGTGCAAAGGGATCAGGCTTTGCCCTCAGAGCACAACACACAACAGCAACAGGTTGAGAACACGGACAGATCTTAACAATGCTGCCTCAAAACTTATCCCTAAACTACAGAACAAAAATCATTATTTTTAGGGCTGAGGATTTAGCTCAAGAGATAGAGCACTTGCCTAACAAGCTCAAGGCCCTGAGTTCAATTCCCAGCACCCAAAAAAATTATTATTTTTAAAAACAGAAATAATTCGGAAGATTGAAGATTGCATCAGAAAGTAGATGCTTATTTCATTAATGTTGTATACAAAAGAAAAACAAACTTGTGATGTGATATTTATAGACCTAGGAACAAACTGAGCAAGCACCTATCAAGATCCTTTTGAAAGGATTCTGGAAATCAGTACTTCTATTTTCAAAAGCGAAGAAAAACATTTGCGCCTCTGCAGACAGAGGACAGAGCCTGGAAAGCTTCACTATGGCCGTCTCGTGAAATGAGTGTTTACTAAATAGTGTATCTCACCTCCTGTGTTAAAATACTGTATCGTGCAGTCAAGGCTTTAACATGATGTATAAAGCAGAAATCAATTACATATTGAACTGACTGCAAGATTATTAGCATTCCCTACTAAATTTGGCCTCACCACTAAAATAATGTATAGAAGTATGGAAGGTCCCTCTTCCTACCACGCATGACCCAAGCACAACACATCACTCATTCCCATGGCAACAGGGACCACACAAGGCGGGGCTCTCCTGAGCGCCATAGCCTCCACTTGTCTGCTCCTCTCTTCCCGGGAATCTACACAGCTGAGGAAGTGGTGGGGCACACACAGAAGACTACTCGTGCTCAGCATGCTACATGTTTTCTAAATCTCTCTATGCTCATATTTCTTTCGCACACTGAGTAAAAACAAGTGAAGAAATGCAAATGTGGCCTGCAGCCAAGCACATACTGCACTGCAGCATGCAGCTGTCAAAAATACTTGGTCCTTCTCCGAGTCTGAAAAACGTGAAAAACATCTGTGTAGGTAGCGGAAAAAAGCCCACAAGAAACATCAAGAGACAGATACAGAAGGGTCCAAGTCTGTAGAACTTCCTTCCTATGCACAAACACAAAAAATATTACTGTTATTCTTACAGAAAAACTGAAACACTAACTCATTCATCATTAGTACAAACCTAAGTCAAAAATGATACATGTTTGCTATGAGCGAAGACACAAAAATGTTCAGAGTAGGATTCCAGTAGACAGTGCCTTTGGGGTGTATTATGTACATGTACCGACTCCACACAAGGAATGTAAACATTATGTACTACAGACATGTACAAAACAAAACCAAAAAAATAAAAATAAAAAAGAAGAAAGGGATCAAGAAATAAGTGGATGCAGGGAGAGAGGGAAGGGAAAGGAGATGAAGAAATGAATTAAAATGTGTTATATATATGTACCAACTTCCCATGAGGAATAGAAACATTAAGTCCTTCACACACGTACTTTAAAAAAAAGTAAAATTAAATTTTAAAAAATCTAGACTAAGTATGCTTATAAACATTTCTGTTAATAATCCTGTTTGAATTGTGTAAGTTTAAGTCCTTCATATATCATAATTTGATCCATCCCACTGTAGCTGTTTAAGTACAGTTTCATACTTTAATAAAGAATAATAAAGAAGGAAAAAATTGTAGATGGATTTCTAAAGCTTACAAGACTATAAACTTGCCAGTGTCATTTTTGTACTTTTCACTCATATTACACAAATGAAACTACCCTCATCATTTTCAAATACATACTACTATTTGTCTAGCTAATAGTTGGTAATTAACTGAATGAAAGAATAGATGGGATTCTGGCACATTCACAATACACATCTTTAGTGACTTAATTAGTTATCATGTTAAGAAAAAAACATTGCTGTTTTAAGGAAAGTAAACATAAAATAGGCAGAAAATCACTTTGAACAGCCAATAGTTCACAGAGACCAAAGTTCTGAAAGATTTTCCAGAGTTACTAAAATCTTAAAAACACATTGCTTTATTACTCTTTCAAATGCTTTTTTTATTTGAACATTCTAAAATTAATTTGTGACTAATAATTCAATATCCAATTAGATTCTCAGTTTAAAATCTTAGGCATATATAAATAAATTTTAAAACCCTAAGCAAAGAGAGGCAATCAACAAACAGAACACACAGGTTGAGCTAAATAGCTAATATTCTAGATTATGTACCAGAGAAAAGTTACACAAACTCTCAACTATTATCCAAGTGCTGCCTCAATAAATAATTCCACAAATAACTCAAAATAAAGTTAAGTCTACATACTAAGTCTTCCCATAAACTTGTCTTTTGACATTTTAATGTTTTGTTTTAATAACAAACTTTCATAGCTTTAAAAACGCCAATTCTTTGTATTTTGCCAAGTTGTTTATCACATTTCCCTACACTGTGAACAAGGTTAATATCATTAACAAGAAATCATATGTATTCACTAAATTAGCATTATACATCATAGATTTAATATGAATGCAATGATAAAAGTTTACATGAAGGTCCTAAATATTATACTATCACTAGAATCCACAAAATATTGGGTGAGTTATTTTGTCAGAAATAATGGTCATGAAAGTTTTAATGATATTCTTCATTCAACAAGTTCCATGAACAGCCACTATACAACTGGCTAAGCTAGGAAAGGCACAAATACTGTTCTCAGAAAGTTCAGTGGATATGCAAGTTAAATATTACAGTATAAGAACAGAGACATACTAAAATAATTAATGGAAGGAAAAAATAGAAACAAAGTTTTTGTAAATGGGGAGGGAGAAGGGGGTGGGGGAGGGGAATGGAAAAACAAGAAACAACAAGATATATCATGTACAAGTACAAATCCCGTATGATGAATGTTATCACTATGTACATCTAAAATATACTATTAAAAAAATAAAATAAAATAAAATATACCATTAAAATAAAATTTTAAAAATACATATATAAAAGGAAACACTGGATACAACAAGAATTACAGCAAAATGACATGTCATGTCAATATCTGTATTAAATTAATGTATTGGATAGTGAATACTAAAATTGGTATATGGAATAAATTGACCATATACAGTACAATATATTGACATATACAGTATACTATATATGATCACTTTGTTTTCAAAAGAAATGTCAAGGAATTCAGTGGGGAAAAAAGTTTATTTTATAAATGGTTTTGAATCAATCTGATATTCTTGTGGGGGAGAATAAACCTTCACATCTGTTTTACTGTGTAAATTAAACTGTAAAGGTATCATTATCTAAATGTAATATTAAAAATAGCTAGCATGTAATAGAAAAGATGGGTGACTTCAGGTTAGGCAGAAACTTCTTGGAGTCTGGAAGACACTTAAAATAAAAAAAAAAATCAATTGGATTACACCAAAGTGAAAACTTTCTGCTCAAGATTTTTTAAAAAAGACATCAATAGGGAACTGAACAATCAAGTCACAGACAGAAAAGAAAAAAAAAAGAAGAAGAAGAAGAAGAAGAAAAACTTGTATTTGACAATGGTTCTGTTTATAGAAAATGCAAAGAATACCTGGAAGTCTGTTTTGGAAAGATAACCATCCAATAAAAAGAAGACATTTAAAGATGACAAATAAGCACCTGAAATTCATTATTAATCATTAAAAATGTGCAAATTTAAATGACAACAAATATGGTGGTGGATTAATTATTGTGGTCGATTTGAGCAAGAACGCCCAGCTGGACTGAGTTGGTTGGTTCTGGACGTAGAAGATCTACATGAAGATTGTTGCCAACACAACATAAAGCAGAACTGGATCAGAAGATAGAGGCCAGCTGTTTCCCAGGAGAAGCTCTATTCCTTCTGGAGAACCAGAAGGAAACTCAACCATGTTCCCTGCAGAAGGAGCTCAGGGCCTTGTTGTTGTTGAGGATGGCTACCATTCACTTTGGGGGATCTCTGGTCTTCATCTCTGCTGCAAAGATTGTAACCTGGTTCCAGTATAGATTTCTTCAGCCTTTTAGTGCAGACATGGATATACATGGGACACTGCCGTGGGCTCCCAACCCTTGATTGGATCTTGGGGTCTCCAGCACATAGGTAGATGGTTTGCACCCTTCTTGCATTTGGCTTTTCTGTGAATGTTGTGACTTGTACTTGTCCTGTATTAAATCTGCTCTCTTGCAAAAAATAAAATAAAATAAAATAATTTAAAAGGCTATGGGAGTGTGACTATCAGTATCTGCAAGAATCAAGAAAAACTTCAGAAAAAAGACAACATGTGGGTCTCGCAGGTTGAGAAAGGAATGTGGCAGACAACCAGAGAAAGAGGAGCACCACACAGAGATGTGTGTATGAAAGGGCTGAGTGTGGAGGGTGCCAGGAGGGAGGGCAGTAGGTGGAGAAAGATGCTACCTATGAGCACGATGCACACGACGTGGTTGTCAGACAGATGGTAAAGCTACAACTCAAGGCCACGTCTGCCACGTCCTGGTTTCAGTCCTGCGAGCTCTAGTTTCCTCGTCTGGAGAGCAGCAGTATGCAGGAAGCATCAACTGGTGCTGCTAAGGAGATTAACTCTAATAGAAGGACACACTGCCTGGTACCTGGGAAGATTTCAGTAAATGCTGAGTGTTATCACTAGATGAGCCTGTTCCTTATGGATCAAATTATGTGAAAAACTTAAAATTGAGAGGGAAAAATTCCTTCAGAGACAAAAGGATAATATTTAACATGAGAAGAAACATACACATACACACTCAGAAAGTCATCTTCTTTGCCAAAGTAAAGTGTTTTTAAGATTTTAGTAACAATGGAAAATCAGAACTTTGGTCTGTGTGAATTGTTGGCAGCTCAAAATGATTTTCTGCCTATTGTAAGTTTACTTTCCTCAAAACAGCAATGCTTTTTCCTAAAGTGACAATGAAATCACTGATAATGTGCGCGCGCGCGCGCACACACACACACACACACACACACAAAACACACTCATTCTCTCTCCCCTTCCTCTCTCTCCCATTTTCTCTCATTTTCTCATGTGCAATTTTTTGCAGGATGACCCCAGAGAGACAAGTACAGACGACAGCACACTGAAAAGCCCATGTACTCAGCACTCCTTTCCTCTCTCCCATCCAGAAGAAAAATTCTTAATGGGTGAGCATACATAATATTGAGGTATAATTGAAAAACACTAGTTTCAAAGTGAGATAAATTTCTCAAGGTAATAACCAATCATGATAAATCCAAAGAACACTTCCAAAAATATTAAGAACTACAGAATTTTAAAATACCTCTTGTACAAATATTTCTCAATTGCAGTATCAGTCCCACATAGAAATAACTCTAAATGGCAAGTATTTGCTTTTTATACATTGTTAATGCTCTTAATCTTAAAATCATTAGCATATTAAAACAAGGAACAAAAAATAGTCTATACTGAACTATGACCAATTAATTAAAGTTGTTTAAAAAAAACTAAAGCCAGGAGAATTAACTTAATCTTAACTCATGTAATTTTAAAAGGGAAATCAAAATGAACAGGGACAATGACAACATTACTATCCTGAACAGTCAATTCCTATCACAGAGCTCAGTGTGCCATTTATCCATTGCTTGGGCTATAAAATTCCCTTGTTTCCTTCTACAGGAAGCAGTTAAAATGTCATGTTTTAATAAAAGTCATAAGGATAAATATGTTGAAATAATCCTCTTTATGCAAGTGTCTTGTCAACTTACTTAAAATCTTCTCGGGAGTCTCCGGCATCTGCAGAATCAATGCGGGACACGAGCAGGACATCCTGGGGACTCCCCAGCACACCCACTAAATGAACTGAGTCTTCTGCGCCATCCAGTCCCACCAGCCAAGTGCTCCCAGAAAACACCGCTGCCCTAGACACCCTATGCCTTTGTTAGTCTCCTTCAAATCCACCTCACATTCTTCCATCACGGCCTCACAAAATCCTCCACACACGCTCAGCCCCAACCTCCCCACTTCCATGAAAACTTTTCCAATTCCCTTTCGGTAAAAATTACCCACCTTCCCGCTGTTCTTTTATAGTATATTTTGCATTGCTCCCTATTAGTACTGTGAAAATTTTCCTGATAATACAGCTAAATTTGATACATCTTTCCCCCATTACTTTTTCCCAAAATTCAAACATAAAATCCTTGAAAATGAGTCTTTTATTTTCATTATCTGGTTCACAGCATTGAGTACAGTCCCTTATATGGTTTTTCAAACTATCTGTTCAAATATACTGCTCACTCATGGAAGTACAAATCTATGTCAAACTCCAGTACTAGATACCGGAACACCAACAATCATTAGAAAAGCCAAAATGTTTGACAATGTGTCACCATATTCCCATCAGAACTGTTCAAGAGTTGGCATCCTGTTCTATTCACCAAACCTCCCCCAACCCAATAGTCACTAGTATAGAGTTCAAAAATATTTGAGGTTAGGGTATAGCTCAGTGGTAGAGCACATGACTAGCATGTAGAAGGTCCTAGGTTCTATTCCCAACACAGAAAGCAAGCGGGGCGGGGGGAGATAAAGTCTAATACAAGAAAATACAGGAAATAAAGGGAGAACAGGAGAGGACCCCCCCCAAGGAAAACACATAAATAAGGGGGTAAACCATTCAACCATAAAAAATGAATTGTGGGAGTATTTCACTTTCGAATGCTCCCTACTCGTCAAGTAGCTATCTATCATCTCTCTTTTCTCCTTTTTTCACTACCTTTACATAAATTGTCTTCTCTTAGTTTAAAAAAAAAATGAATTGTGACACCTCAAAGTGAATACCAAAAAGAGTGTAATGATCCTTAAATCTACCAATCTTTCACAAAACTCTGATTTAAGAATATACTCTGACTAAACCGTCAAGTTTTAGAAATTGCTATAGCCTCAGTGCAAAATCTTTTTAGGCAACACAAACAGATTATTAGCAGCAGGCAAAGTTCCTCAAAAAAGGTCACTATTCAGTATACTCTCTATTTCCTGTTCCCAGAGCAGAATGGCATATTATACAAGGGCCAAGTGGACAAGTATCAAGAAGGTACCAAATGTCAACAAAGAACAAATAATTAGTGCAGAAAGGAGCAACTCTGAATCAGAAAGGCAAGATGACAAGATTTTGAATCCTGCCTCTGATACATCCAACATATGCAACCTTGAATCATTTCATTTCATTCAGTCTATGTCTTCAAATACAAATTAAACCTTATTACAAACTTTATACTCTACTGGGTGCTATGAAGACTAAAAGAGGGAAGATAAGTATTCAGTGTAACTTGTGAGATGTGGTAGGAATGGATGGATCCCATCCTGACCTCGAACATACCACATATAACAAAAAGAATCAAACCAACTTCTCTGAGTGCTTATCCTTGCCTATTCTGTAGACATAAGAAAATTAAGTCTCCTTAGTTACCAAAAGCTAGAAAAGATCTCAGAGGAAAGTTAAGTCAAAAGATGACTAGAAAGTTGGAAATAATTCACTTCAGCGTTTTCCATCTTTATTTGGTAAAGTACTTGCTAAAGCAGTGATATCCAAGCTTTTAAATTTTGGAAACTATTGGAGAACATCATAATGTTGTCCACCTTATAAACTCCCCAAAACCATTCAAACTTTAACAGGAGAAAGGGAACAACATTTGAGAACCACAATTCTATCCTAGCATTAACTGCTTTTAAAGAAATCTACATGCCAACATCTGGCAAGCACTACTATAAAGAACTCAGAAAATAAGTACAGAAAGTTTTCCTTTCTGTGAACAAAAGAAAAAGTGGTTCCAAACCCTTTAGGGCTAGGTGAGGAAAGGAGTGTTTTCCATAAGTATGCTGGGTCTTTCAAACACCAGGGTCAGCTCCTGGAATCAAAATGTGAGGAGAAGGCTCCCTCTGCTGACAAGGGGACAAGGAATCAAACACTACCAAGCAGTAGCTGACTCTTTAAATCTTCCCGACACTGATCAGACATTCTTCCGGCTTTTACTATTCCCTGCCCCAAACTGGCTTTACCTGATACCTTACAACACTGCAATGTTATTGCACAGGGCATTTTCCTAAACCAGGTAACTTTAAACTTCACTTTCCACGGACTCAAATGACATACAGAAAAGGAGAAAAGGAGGACCCATCTATGTGGGGAACCCAACAGATCTTTACACCATGTCCATTCATCCAGTATAAAGCTAGGAGCAACACAGACTTCTCCCCATAATATTAGGAGAATTCAGAAAGGGCATTTCCCCTCCAGCCAGAGAGAAAGCAAAATAACATGCACATCTCAAAACTTGGAATGACATGAAGTGGGGAAAAAAGCTGTCCTAAGAATTCATGAACTACAAACTTATTTTAACATGAATTTGCAGACCAAATTCATTCTTCTAGATGGCCCAAGAAACCTCAGCTGGTGAACTCAGTATAAAGTTTTCTTGAGTTGACAGTACTACAAAGAACCTGACAAAGGAAAACTCCAGTCTTTGAAGAAGTGCACCACTTATTCCACCAATAACATTCTGAAAAATACAACCTCCCAGCCAAAATCACAATGAACAAGAGATGGAAGGCAATATGAGCAAGAGAGAGCAAAATTTATAAAAAGCGGAATTCAAATTGCAAAGACTTCACATCCTGAAGATGAGAAAATAGAAAAACACTTCACTTTCTATGTTTAAAGAAATAAAACAGTTTATTAAAAATATGGCCAAGAAAAAAATATGACCAAGAAACTTTATCAGTACACAAGCAGATTTTTTAAAAGAACAAAAGCTTAGCGAAGTAAAAAATATAATAGTTAACACAGCTAACAAAACTCCAAAAGTAGTGTTAATAGAAATTCATGTCGAAATAGCAGTGATTTAGGAAACAGAAAAATAAGTCTGAAGCAATAACTCAGAACGCATGAACAGTAGACACAGAAAATACATGGGAAGGAAAAGTCACGAGCAACATGGTGAGACAGTCTCCGCGTGTATTCCCAAGCAGGTTCTCCTAAGAAGAACATCAAGACAATATGGAAGAAGAGGCAATGTGCAAAGAAATAATGGCTGAGAATTCTTTACCACTGTTCAAAATTACAATTCTAAAATCCAGTTTTAGGTCCAGTAAATTCAAGAAGGATAAAATAAAAACAAATGAAAATAAATCCTTCCCTTAAATACCTGATAGGAAACTAAGCAAAGACTCTCATAAAAGCAACTATAAAGACAGATTATCTAACAGAACAGCAGCTGGACTGAAAGCTGACTTCTTCTATCAGCGGAATCGGAATGGAGCAGGGCATTTCTTGCACCAGGAAAACACACTGCCAACCACCACACTGCATAGCCAGCCTTCCTCTCACTTCTCTTCCCTCAAAACTTTAATAAAACAAGGATCCCATTCACGAAAGCCACCACGGCAATTAGGCTCTTAAAACACTGACTGGAACTCAAGTTTCAGATGTTTTTCCATTACTTAAATAGTCTTTCAATGAAGTTAATTAAAATAGATATTAAAGAAAGCACTAGATTAACGTGGTAACGCTAAAGTGAGGAAATCGCTTACATTCAGCTTATTTGATCAAGACTTCTACAAACTGTCTAGGAAGTTCAGACAAGAGTCTCAATTCTCTACTGTAAGACCAACAAATACAACTATACTTCTAAGTGAAGTTAAATGTTATTGCTGAATTGGGCACAGTGGCACTTGCCTGTAATCCCAGCTACTCAGGAGTCTAAGGCAAGAGAGCCAAAAGCTTCAGGCCAGCCTAGGCAGTTCAGCTAGACCCTGTCTCAAAACAAAAACTTTTTAAAGGAGCTGGGGATTTGGCAGAATGTGTGCCTAGCAAGTACTATCCTCAGTACTGCTGAGACAGAGACAGAGACACAGAGAGACACAGAAAGAAAGAGGCAGAGAAAGACAAATGTAAATACTAAAATGTATTCGGTCAAGCTCTACTCTGAACCTGCTCATTAAAGCAGAGTGAGATAATCAGACATTGCGTAGAACTGCAATTCTTAGAAGCAATTTCAATGACCAAATAAATTAGGAAATATCCATGTACAGAAGAACTCTACATAGCCCCTATAAGAACATGAGTTTATGTGTTTGGACATAAAAAGATGTCTATATAAATGAAATACACAAGGTATAGACTAATACACAGAGTGATCTCTTTATGTAAAACAAAACCAAAGATGCTTGTAACTGCACTGAATAATGCATGCAAGTGCAAGATCACGTACCATTCTGTTAGCCTTGAGAAAAGAGTGAGATTTCAGAAAGGAAATTAAAAGCTTTCAGTTTTTATTTTTTATAAAATAAGAATGTATTCACTTTAGGCTTTTAATGAAAATATAATTACAAATAAGTTCAGTGATTCATAAAAGAAAAAAATACGAAAGCAATTAGAAGCCAGGCAGCATGATGCATGCCTGTAATTCCCACACTCCGGGAGGACCACAAATTTGAGCACTCGCTGGACAATTTAGAGACTTAACAAGACGTTTTCTCAAAATAAAAAATGACAAAGAGCTGGGGATGTACTTCAATGCAAAGATACTGGGTTCAATCTCCAGGGAGGGAGGGAGTCATTAAGGGAGGCAGCTACAGAGGGAGGCAGCCATGGAGGGAGGCAGCCATGGAAGGAGGGAGCCATAGAAGGAAGGAGGGAAAAGTAGCTACATGAGGTGTTAGACTTGCTAATTAGTTTGACTGTGGTGAATATTTCACACTGTTTTTCAAATCATCAAGTTGTACACTTTAAATATAAACAATCTTTAATTGTCAACTATACCTCAACAAAGCTGGAATAAAAAAGAATTAAATGCAAACATGTACAAGCAGCCTGACACAGTTTCACACTGTAACTTGTAGCCCAAAAACAAAATATTTTTCTGAATCTTTGAATAGAAGCAGAAATTTCAAAATTAATAGCCTTTACTAAAAGATATCTTCAACACAAGAAAAAGATACAATATCTGCAGTTGTCATATTTTCCCTTCTTCGATCAAATATGCTCTTTATGTAAGATATTTTAACAGTTCTTTACTGACTTCACATTTTATAATGCCAGTTTTATAATACCAATAGCTTTCAGTTAAAAATGTTTCTAAAAAGCTGGGGATGAGAGGCTGGGGATTTAGTTCAGTGGTAGAGTGCTTGCCTAGCAAGCACAAGGCCCTGATTTTGATCCCCAGCGTCCCCCCCAAAAAAAAACCAAAAAATAAAAAATAAAGAGCTAGGATGTAGCTCAGTGGAGAAAAAAAAGAAATTCTTAGTCTAACAAAAACATAAATTGCCCTAATATCTCTATGGAAATTCTTTATCCTTTAATGAACATCATTTAAAATAAATTTCTAATGACTCTAAAAAGAAGCTCAGCAAAAAGTTAATGAAAAGCCACCTTCTTCTTGGTAAAATAAGAAAAATTCTTAATAGTTTATTTGTAATTTATGAAAATGTAATTGCAACCTATAACATTTTGCTACATATTTGGTAACAGTGAAAAGTGGAACAGTACATTCTAAGAAAAAACAACAAAACAAAAATAAATGAACATTTCAGCATCAACAATAGCCACACAAACCATCAGCACCAAGATTCAGACTTAACCTGTAAGACCGCTTCAGTTTTCCAGAAATGGCTCCTTTCTCAATCCCCTCTATTCCTGTAACATAGCACGCCTCATGTTAGGAAACTTCTAATTGTTAAATTCTGCTAAAAGTTTAAGTCAATGAACAAATACTTCTCCTTACAAAAGTCGATAATTGTAATAGAATTATGGGTTTAACATGTTAAGTCCTGAAAGCATGTCTAAATAGATGAATTTACAAGACATCTACATAGTATTCTACACAACAGAGGCAGAATATATATTCTTTTCAGCAGTCCACAAAACTTTGTCCAAAATAGACCACACTTTGGGCCATAAAGCAAGTTTCAATAAATAAAAGAAAAAATTCAGGCATCTTATCAGACCACAACAGAATGAAACTAGAAACCAACAGCAAAAGAAACTACAAAAACACTCAGAGATTGAATAACACACTTTTGAACAATAAATGGGTCATTACAAAAAACTGGGAGAAATTTTAAACTTCCTAGAATCAAACTATAATGAAAAAACAACATATCAGAACCAGTGGAACACAATAAAAGCAGTACTGAGAGGGAAATTTATACCTATGAATGCCTACATTAGAAACACAAAACAATCCCAAATAAAAAATCTAATGACACATTTCAAGGTCCTAGAAAAACAAAAGTAAATCAAACCTAAAACCACTAAAAGGAAAGAAATAGTAAACATTAGAGCAAACATTAATGAAATAGAAACTAAAAGAACAATAAAAAGGATCAATGAATTACAGTTGGTTCTTTGAAAAGATAAATCATATTGACAAACCATTAGTCGAATTTACCACAGAAAGAAAAGCTTGAAATTAATAAAATTAGAGATGAAAAGGTCACATTACAACAGATATCACTGGTATCCAGAGGATTATTAGAAGCTATTTTGAAAACTCACCATAAATATTCCAAAAAATATTTCAATAAATCAGAGACTCTAGAAGAAATAAATTCCTGGATACATATGACCTACCAAAATTGAACTGGGAAGACATAAAAACATTAAACAGATCAGTAACAAGCAATGATATTGGTGCAATAATAAAAACTTTACCAACTAAGAAAAGTCTAATAAGACCTGATGGATTTAGTGCTGATTTTTTTTTTTTTTTTGGTGCTGCGGATCGAACTCTTAGTGGTGAATTTTACCAAACCTTCAGAGAAGATCTAACACCAAGAACCTTCAAAATTTTCCATCTAAAAAAAAGAAAGGAATGCCTCCAAGTTCATGATACAAAAGCCAAAACTGACATAATACCAAGACTGGGAAGAAAAAAAGAAAACTACAGAACAAGATCCTTAAAGAATGCAGATAGAAAAATTCTCACTAAGATTCTTGCAAACAAAATTTAACAACATTATGAAAAGATCATGGGGTTAGGGATTTGGCTCAAGTAGTAGAGTGCTTGCCTAGCAAGCACAAAGCTGAGTTTGATCCCCAACACCAAAAAGAAAAAAGAAAAGAAAAGGTCATATTCCATACCAAAATGGTTTCATGTCAGGGGTATGCAGATGGCTCAAAATACATAAATCAATATACATAATAAGTCACATAAATAGAATCAAGGATAAAAATCACATGATCATCTCAACAGGTCAGAAAAAGCCTTTGACAAAATCCAACATCCCTTCATGTTAAAATGCTGGAAAAAAAGGATACAGAAGGATCTTTCCTCAAATTGATAAAAATCACATGACAAACCCACAGCCAACATCATATTAAATGGGAAACAACTGAAAGCATTTCCTCTAAAATCAGGAACAAGACAAAGGTATCTGCTTTCACCAATCCTGTTCACTATAATACCTGAAACATCAGCCCACGCAATTAGGGAAGATAAAGAAATAAATGGGATGTGCAAATAGGAAAGGAAGAAGTCAAATTATCCATATTTGTAAACAATATGGTTCTTTACAAAGAAGACGCAAAACAGCACCACCAGAAGACATTTAGCTCTGATAAACAAATTCATCAAAGTAGAAGGGTACTAAATTAACACACAAAAATGAATAGCATCCCAATATATCAATAATGAACCCACTGAAAAACAAATACGGAAAACAACTCCATTCATAACAGCTTCAAAAAATAAAACACCTAGGCATCAATTTAACCAAGAAGGTGAAAACTTCCACAATGAATATTACAGAACACTGAAGAAGAAACTGAGGATGACATTAGAAGATGAAAAGATCTCTCAGGTTCATGGATTTGCAGAATTCATATTGTTAAAATGGTCATATCACAAAAAATGATCCACAGATTCAAAGTAATTCCTATCAATACTCCAAAGACATTCTTCACAGAGCTAGAAAAAACAATCCTAAAATTAACACAGAATCAGAAAATACTCAGAATAGCTAAAGCAAACATAAGCAAAAAGCAAAAAACCAGAAGCACCATAATATCCAATTTCAATTATACTGCAAAGCCATAATAATAAAAACAATAACAGTTGGTACTGGCACGAAACAGACATATAGACTAAGGGAATAAAACAAACTCACACAACAACAACCATCTAATTTTTTTCAGTTTTTATTTTTCATTAGTACATGTTTGGAGTACACGAGTACACTCCTCGTGGCGAGTTAGTACATGTACGTAACACATCTTAATTCCTTTTATCATCCACTTCCCCACCCCTCTCTCCCACTCCCCTTCATCTCTTGGTCTCTCCTTCCTTGTCTCCCCCTGGATCCTTTTATTTTGCTCTTTATGTTCAGGGTTTTTCAAAAGAAACCATGGAATATTTAAGCTTGTGTGTCCAATTTTATTTCACTTAACAGTATGGTCTTAAGGTGTATCTATTTTCCTACAAATGACTCAAATTTATCTTTCTTTATGGCAGAATAGTACTCCATCAGGTATACATGCCATATTTTCTTTATCCATTTGTCTGTTAAAAATGGCTATACATGTCACTTCAGCCATCTGATTCTTGACAAAGAAGCCAAAAGCAAACCTTGTAGAAAAGAAGGAAAACTGGATATTCACATGAAGAAGATTGAAACTTGACCTTTATCTCTTATCCCATACTAAAATCAAATCAAAATGAATCAAAGACCTAGATATACAACCAGAAACTTCTAATGTACTGGAGAGTATCATAGAGGAAGCACTTAAAGCCACAGCTACAGGCAATGAATTCCTGAATAGGACTGTAGTCATAGAGGAAATAATATCAACAATCAACAAATGGGACTCTATATCAAATTTAAAAGCCTTCAGGCTGCAAAGGAAGCAACAAAGTGAAAAGACAACCTGCGGGATGGTACAAAATCTTTTTGACAGCTGCTCTCCTGACAGATTAACATCAAGAATACATAAACAACTCAAAGGAAAACCTCCAAGATACAAATAGACCCATCAGAACATGGCCAAATGAATTCAATAAACACTTTTTAAAAATAGCACAAATAGTAAGTATATGAACACATGTGCGGTATCAGTAGCCATTAAAGAAAGGTAAATCAAAACTACTCTGAGAGTCTGTCTGACCCCAGTCACAATAGCTATCCGCAAGAATACAAAAGACAATGAGTCCTGAGGAGGACATGGGGGGCTAAATGAAGTCTCCTACACTGTTGGTGGGAACATGAATTAGTACAACCACAATGGAAACTAGTATCAAGATTACTCAAAAAACTAAAATTAGAAATGCCATGTAACCCTATATCCCTCCTGAGTATATTCCCAAAAGAATTGAAGACACCTACTATGGTGATACCTGCATGCCCATGGTTATACTGGTGAAATTCACAATAGCTGTGAATGGAAAAGAAAATGTTGCGTACATACACAATGGAATATTATTCAGCCATAAAGAAGGAAATCACTTCATTTGCAGGAGAATGAATAGAACTGGAGACCATCACATGAAGCAAAATCAACTAGACTCAGAAAGTTAAATACTGTGTTTTCTCTTACATAAAAAACCAAATAAAGACAGAGACAAAGAGAGAAAGAGAAATAGAAAATATGAGATGACAAGAAAATATAAGGTAGACTTTTGGAGATAAGAAAGGGAAGCAGGGAGAGGAGAATGGAAGGGGAGAGAGGGATAACAGAATCAAAAATAATCAAATTAGCCAGGCATGGTGGCATGGGTCTGTAATCCCAGCACTGGAGAGGCTGAGGCAGGAGGATCACTGCAAGTTCAAGGCCAACCTGGGCTTCAGAGTAAGATCAAGGCCAGTCTTAACTAAATAGTGAAACTCTATCTCAAAAATCAAAATATAATTATAATAATGAATGGAAAATATCAAGATATGTTATATGCATGTAGCAATTTCCCAAAACAAACTTAATTATTCTGAATCACTAATATGCACTAATAAAAAAGTTATCGAAAGAAGTTTATGAAGCCTATGAGATGTAACATTCTTATTCATGGAAGGGCGTAGGAGGAAGCAAAAAGAGAAGATGAATAAGGAAAGGCAGAGAGAGAACAGTAAGGTGGTAGTTGCTGGAGGTCTAAGAGAGGAAAAGGTTTTCTTCAGCCCTCTTAGGGCCTCTGCCTGGGCCTGAAAGGAAAACTGACAAAGACCAACAATAGAAAAGCACACGAATCTGGTTTTAAGTGGCAAACAAGCCTTTATAAGGAAATTAAAGACCAAAAAACAAACCCGTATAGTTTAAGTGACATTTGATATAGAACAGATAGTAACAGAAAAATATGACAGGGCAAAAAGGGTACAACCCAGTGACAGAACCAGACTTAACAAGGACTGTTTGTTCAGACTCTCCTCTATCACTGGCTCTAGGGAAAGAAGGTCCTTTCTCTGGGTATAGGGAGGACATCTCTCACTTGAGGACCTGATAACTTGCTTCACGGAGGGTCAGAAAAATCTCTATTACAATTCGGGGGGAGAAAAGGATGTTGGGAGGTGAAGATGACCTTCTTGATTTTGTTTTCCTTCAAATTCCTTCAGCTTAAAATATTCTAGGGTTGAAGCTTCTGAACCTCATCAGAGGTCATGAGGACTTATCCAAAATTCCCTGGACACACACTGTGGGCCCACTGTACACATATAGATAAAAGAATGCTCTAGCTCACCCAAAAAAGTAAGTGCAGGTTTACACACATGTTTGGAAATGTAGCTCCAAAGGGCAGTTAACTGCAGGATTTCTCCTCCTCTCAACTATAAAGAGAAGTGTGCTGGGTGCAGAATGCGCACTTGTAATCTCAGCTACTTGACAGGCTGAGGTAGGAGACTGCAAGTTCAAGGCCAGCCCAGGCAATTTAGCAAGATTTTGCCTAAATATTAAAAAAAAAAAAAAATTTAAGGACCAAGGGATATAGTTCAGTGATAAAGGGCCCCTGGATTGTAGTTCAATCCCCAGTACAAAAAAAAAAAAAAAAAAAAAAAAAAAAAAAAAAAAAAAAAAAAAAAAAAAAAAAAAAAAAAAAAAAAAAAAACCCACGGAGATGCTCCAAATCCCCAAATTTCCTGACATGCTTTAATGTGTTTCCAACTACAAAGGAGGAAACCCACGTTGTTGCACAAAATGTTTTTAAAAATGCAGAACTATACAAATTAGCAGATCACAAAGTGTACAGTGGAGATGCTGATACTCATTGCTATAGAGCAGAGACGGCAAATTTAACTACTCATATGTCACAGCAACAACTTTCCTCAAAGAAAATAAGCATAAGTCACAGGTTTACTACCTTAAAGCCAATAAATCTCATAACAATAGCCTTTTAAAGAGCAAATTTTGGAGTCAGGGCTAGTGTAAATTAGTAATAATTTTTTTTTTTTTTTTTTTGGTGCTGGGGATCAAACTTGGGGCCTTGTGCTTGCCAGGCAAGCACTCTAACCACACAGCTAAATCCCCAGCCCAATTAGTAATAATTTGAACAAATAAACCTTACATTCTAAAATCTATGATACTGTACAAGCATAGGCTTTTTCAACTTCCAATGATTTGTCACTTTAAGGAGAGCTAAGGAATTTCAAGTATGAGAATAGACCTGTAATATGTTCTTACCAGTATACCACTCCAGATAAAATGAAAGGTGTATCGTCACAGCCTCTGGTTTCCATTCATGTCTAACATCGAGTATTCGCTATGATCCTCCACATTAGGATAAACCAGATCATATTCATGTATTTCATTATGCAACACACTGTTAATATCAGACTTTTTCTATTACAGAATTTCAGCTAAGGTCCCAGAGCACAAAATAATGCCACATACTCTTGTGGTCTAGCAAGGTGCTACATCTACAATGACTTGAAAGAAGTAGTCCAACACTGGGTCTTCCACAATTACCCCATTCCCCACCACTAGGCTTATAAGAGAAGATTAAGAATTCATTAGAGAATTACTGAAGAAAGCAATTTCCTTGGAGAGGGTTGGTGGTATGATGAATAGTTGCCCTTCCTTCCACATAAATGTAAACACTTTTCTAAATAACCTGATCCTGGCAAACAACGAGCAGGAAACAAGCTTATTCTTTCTCACCACTGCCCCCTATGTAATAACTCTTTAAACCCTCTATGTAATAACTCTTCCCTGCTCCTGGATGAAATCTAAAGCAGATCTTCTAGCTCTTCTGTTGTCCCTCTGCAAACTATGAAGCATTTTATTCTCCAAGAATGAAAAGTCCAGGTCTCATAGAGATTTCAACTTCTACCTGTTATGGTTTGTGCCTAGATGTCCCCCCAAAGCCTCATGCTGTCATAGGTGGGGCTTTTTCAGAGGTGGCTGAATCTAGAGTATGTGATGCTAGGATTAAGGGCATGTGATTATTGAATCCATCCACTGATTGGTTTGGCACCACCCTAATCCTAGCAGCCTGGATAACATATAAGGGGCAGAAAGAAGCTGCCAAGGTCCCTTGCTTATCTTGCTGCCTTCTGTCTGCCATGCCACCCTGCCTTGGATCCAGCCAATTACAGACTGAACCTCTACAAACTGTGAGCTAAATAAACCTTTCCTCCTTTAACTTTGGGTACTAGGTATTTTGTCTTGGCAATGAGAGAAAAGTAACTAAGACATGACCCAAATGAAATAACTAGTCCTCATACAGTAAGCTACCACAGCTAGTAGTCTGGACAAAATATACCAGACTACTATTTTGAAAGGCAGCACAAGCCTATGATACCCAAGAATATGGAAACCCGTGAGGTGAGTCCTACTACTGCCTAAGTTCTGTCAAGAGACAATTCCCAAACAAGGCAAGGACCTGACAAAAAGAGAAATATAGGCCAATCTGTTGAACGAACATATATGCAAAAACCCTCAACAAGATACTGGCAAACAGAATGCACCAAGTCATCAAAAAGATCAAACATCATGATCAAGTAGGTTCCATCCCAGAGACGCAAAGATATTTCAGTACACACAAATCAATAGATATAGTCATCACAAAAACAGAAGCAAGGACAAAATCACCTTGTTATCTCAACAGATGCAGAAAAGGCCTTGCATAAAATCCAACATCCATTTATTAAAAAAAAGTAACTGAGACAATTTCTATCAGCATTCTGGACTTTTGAATTCTGACCAGAATCTCTCATCAAGTATGGCCTAAAGCTTTCCAGGGCTGCTTTTTTAGATGGCATCGCTGAACACTTTTTTTTTTTTTTTTTTGGTGGGGGGGGTGCTGGGGATCGAACTCAGGGCCAAGCACTCTACCACTGAGCTAAATTCCCAACCCTATCTGAACCTTTTTAACCTCTTCTTACAAGCCAGTTCTAAAGGCTCCTGAACCACATGGTCAGGTATAGTCACAAGGACAAGCCCACTCCTGGTATCAAATTCTGTCTTAGTTATTTTTCTCATTGTTGAAACAAAATATTCAAGACCCAAAATTAAAGGAAGAAAGGTTTATTCTGGATCACAATTTGTAGAGGTTTCAGTCAATAAATCGGCTGGCTCCAAGGCAGGGTGGCACAGCAGAGGGGCATCATAGAAGAGAAACAGTTTAGGACAGGCAGAAGATAGCAAAAGCAAAAGCAACCAACCAGTAGCAACAATGGCAGCTCTCTTTCTGCCCTTTTTTATTCTATTATAGTCTATCTAGATTAGGGTAGGTGTCAAATCAATCAGTGAACTAATTTAGTAATCACATACCCTTCATCTCAGCATTACATACTCTAGATCTAGCCACCTCTGAAAAAGCCCCACCTACGACTTCATAAGGCTTTGGGGGGACATCTAGACACAAGCCATAACAGAACCCTTACACACCATTGTTGGTAATGTAAACTAGCACAACCATTATGGAAATCAGTATGAAGATGCCTCAAAGAACTAAAAATAGAAATTCCATTCAACCCAGCTATTCCTCTTCTTGGTATCTTTCTGAAAGAATTACAGACATTATTTTACAGTGATCCATGCATATGCATTTTTATAGCAACACCATGTATGATAGCTACATCTTGGAAGCAGCCTTGGAAGCAACAGATGAATAAAGAGTATATTGTGTTTATACACAATGGTGCAATACTCAGCCATAAAATAGAATAAATTTGAGTCCGCACCTTGAGATCACAATGCTTAGCAAAATAAATCAGGCAGACAAGCTTAAATAAGGCATCACTTCTCTTATATGAGAAACCCAAAGTAAAAATAAACTAAAAAGCAAAATAAAAGATAAATAATATGAAACAGGGAGACATTTTGCGAATTGGAAGGAAGATAGAGATGGAGGGAGGGAGAGGGAGGGGAAAGGAAGGGGAAGTAAAAAGGATTAAGATACAATATATACCTGTACTACCACCTCAGGATGAATGTAGTCATTATGAATCAAAAACATGTACCAATAAATAATCAAAAAAAGAGAGAGAGAACTTCAATTGCAGCAAGAGAACCTGAAGTTAAAACACAGTGCAGGGCCCCATTAAGCTGAGGGGGCAGAAATCACAGTTATAGGAAGCTGAGGAACCTGAATGTGTGCGGCAGGCACCAGGGAGAAGAGTCATGTTATGGAAGAAGCAGAAGGCCATCAAGTTTTCTCCGACTCCCTGAATGGACCCAAGGCTGAGCAGATCCCCAGAGAGAGACTGTGCAAGGTTCACAGAGAATAGCTATCACCAGTGTAAGAATGAGCAGATCCCAGAGGGCAAGCAGGATGAGTCAAGAGAGACCTCATTAGCACCCAATAAACACCCCAGGAGAGGCAGCTCCCTGAAGAGTGTGGATCATAAGCCAGAGTAAGACCTGCTCACTCCCGAGGCCTAAACTCAAGCCCTGACAAGATCCACGGGGAAAGCCAGGAGTGGGGACATCTCAAGTCAGAGGCACTAAGGAAATACACTGGGCTCTCCACACATTTGCTCCATGAGAACATGAGATCCAGCCTTTACAAGCTCATCACAAGCAAATGAACTTGGTATTTTCACACTTTCATTTCAGCTTTTCTGCTAGATACGTACAAGTGTCTGACTGTGGTTAAATTGGGATGTCCCTGGGTTTAATGATGCTGAGTATCATCCCAGGTCCTTATTAGGCCATCTGTGTATCTTCTTTCGTGAAATGTATCTTCACATACGTGTCCCTCTCTTAAATTTGGGTTTTTGTCTTATTTCTGGGTAATAAGAGTTTAGTATATATTCTGGATGTAACTATTTTATCAGTGATCTGCATTGTGAACACTTTGTCCAACTCAGAAGCTTGCCTTTTATTTTCTTAACAGGTGTCTTTGAAGACCATAAAGTTTTTTTTATTAGTATATGTTTGTGATACACAATAAATACAGTCATGGAGGGGAACTGGTATATATACATATAATATCTTGATCATTTTTATTTCCCCTTCCCTCTCTCTTCCCATTTGCAAAAGGTCTATCTTCCTCTTTCCTATATTTATCTCTTATTCCTACATTTATCTCTTATTTCACTCTTTATTTATACTTTGGGTTTCTCATAGAAGAGAAAACATACAATATTTAGCCTGAAAGATCACAAAGATTTATTTTGCTAATTCATTGTTCTCTTTCTATCATGGTTTGTATTTTGTAATGCTCTAAGAATTTTTTCCTATCCTAACATCATAAAGATTTTCTCCTTTTTTCTTCTACAAGTTTTATAACGTTAGCTTTTACATTAGATCTATGATCCATTTTCCGTTAAATTTTGTGGACCACATGAGGTAAGAATGGCAGGTCACTTGTTTCCCAAGGGAAAGACAACTCTTTTACATTTATTGGTGAGGTTATCCATTACACATTTCATTACATTGGCATTTTGTTGCAAATCATTTCACAACATGTGAGCAGATCTATTTCTGGACTCTGCATTCTAGCCCTCTGCGTTCTGGTCTTAAGTGCATGGCAATCCTTTCACTAGTGCCACAATACATTGGCATCATCAGCTCTTAGCCTCAAAATCAAACAGTAGAATATTCATAATTTTTCCCTCATTTTCAAAATTCCTTTGATCCTCTGACGTCCTTTGCTGTTTGGCTGCTTCATATAAATTTTGTCAATTTATATGAAAATAATTGTGGGATTTAATTGTGAATGTAAATGACTCTAAATCAATTTAAGTAAAACAGTTTTCCTATCCTGAAACATGATATATCTCTATTTTACTTTTATTCTCTTTAATTTTGCTCAAGTGTGTTCAACAACTTTCAATATACAAGTTTGACAAAACTTTTCTTAGCTTTAGTACTAAACATTCTTATAGTTTTGATGCTATTTTATAAATGGCATTTTTTAACTTTAATTTTTATTTCTGTTGTACAGTTGATTTTATCTGTTATATTCTGCTACCTCGCTAAATTCACTTATTAATTTTAAGTAGGCGTGTGTGTGTGTGTGTGTGTGTGTGTGTGTGTGTGCCCATAAATCTCTAGGTTTTCTACATTTAATCCATCTTTGGTGAATAATAAGTTTTACAGTTTCAGATCTAACATGGCTGACTAGAGGAGGAGTCACTTCAGAGATACTCAGGTAAGACCAACTAAAAATAGGTAACTGGAAGCAGGGGAGGGACTTACGTCCTGATACAGAAAATTGTAAAGATACAAGTAGATCAAACCAAATATCTGGATAGTAGTTAAATAGAGGAGAAACAGTTTCGCCTGGGCCAGTCCACATGGCCTCTACCCTTGCTCATCCCAGGAGCAGCCATAGTGAGAACTTCCAAATAGCCTGAGAGAACTAAGGAGGGCTGCAGAGACTAGTCCCCCAAGAGAGACTTTGGGTTTATGGGCCCCCTTCTCCACATAATGCCCTCTCCAAACCAGGAAGCTGCATCCCTGCAGCATCCTCACCAGCACTCACCAAGGGCAGGGGAAGTTTGTCTCCCCAACCCCCACACTTTAGGCAGTGAGAGCATAAACAAGTAAATGGAGACTGCTGAGTCCGCCCAGTCACCTGTACCTACCTGAGTCACTATATGGAGCTCTGTGCCAGCACAGTCTCCATCTGGTATCCTACATCAGTCCTGGGTCCACCTAAGTCCTCATTGAGTGCCCTGGGCCCACCTGAGTCTTCACCTGACACCTCAAGTTGGTCCCACGCCTGCCAGAGTCTCCATCTGGCAGGCTGCATTAGTCCTGGGCCCGCCTGAGTCTCTGCCTGGCACTTTGAGCTGGTCCTATGTCCACCAGAGTCTCCATCTGGCACCCAGTGCTGGTCCCAGGCCCACCTGGGTGTCCATCAGTTGCCCCAGGCCCACTCAAATCTCCATCCAGCACTTCAAGCTGGTCCCAAGGGCAACAGAGTCTCCATCTGGCACCCAACACAAAGCTAGTCCTGGGCCCTCCTGAGTCTCCACCTGGTGCCCTGGGCCTACCCAGTCTCCTCCCACTGCCCTGCACCCTTGCTGGGCCATGTGAGTTTCCACCTGGTACTCTGAAATCAATTGGTCTCTACCCACACTCTCCCTGTACCCACATGAGTCACTAGCTGATGCCCCACACTAGTTTCAGGACCATCTGAGTCTCTGCCTGAGTCTCAGGCTGGCATGCCACGCCTACAAACTCCACTACAATTCCTTGAGGGAAAATAGTCTCCAAGCCAAGACTGAGCTCAGAGTCAGATTCTGCTTCCTGGCTGAAGGTGCAGGGAGAGGGGTAACTGAAAAGGGGAAATTCAC